>APFE031164320.1:174940-245941 GCA_000404065.3 Pinus taeda
AATATATATATATATATTTTTAAATCGCTCCGGGATTCGCTCCCAAATCGGGAGCTTCTGAAAATGGTCACTCCCGCTTCCGTTTTCGCTCCCGCTCCCGCTCCCGCTCCTGCTCCCAAGTAACATTGGACTATCCTTTACCAGACCATTCTCCTTAATTCAGGTCAACATGCTTGACCCAAGGAGAATGTTTGTCCTTGATGCTATCACATCAACAATTCACACCATTTTCCCTAATCTTGGTCAACCTGACCTAAGGAGAATGATTGTCCTTAATGTTGCAATTTTAGAGACATGCTCAATCACTCCAAGATTTTCCTCGAAATATACAAACTTCGTCTCAGGATAGAGGATTTGTCAATAATTTGCTTGACTATAGAATAGTACTGGAGCCACATTGCTTCCTTCTTTACCATGTCTCGGTACTAGATCTCATTGTGCTGGTTGTCACCTGCACTTGATCAAAACAATCTTGCAAGTAGCTTTTGAAGCTATACTGCTTCACAACTCGCCAACCAAGCTGCAATATACTTGCAGTGCTAAGTGCGACAGATATCTGCTTCCTCCTCATCCAAGAAATCATAACAGAGCCCAAGCTGAAGCAATATCTTGATGAACTCTTTCTATTTTCTGCACTCTCTGCTCAATTTGAATCTGTGTCCTTATAACCATACTTAATTGTTTGAGACATAATTCAAACCATAACTGGCGGTGCCATAACAGATTGTACCATGTTGGTACTTCAACAGATGTTGAGCCACATGCCTTGGCTCAACCATAAGCTGGTCTACTTTTTGGTTATCCTAACTGGGTGCTCTTTCTGAAACAAATTTTGCTTTGGCAATCCTGGCTACTCCCTTTGCCACTACAACTTTCTAGCATATCAACTATCTAGCTTGAAAATCTTATTGACAGTCCATCATCTCAAAAATCTTTGATGGTTCTTAATATTATACTTCTTTTGATCAAGGAGATAGTGCATCAAATATAGGTCCTTTATCTCAAATTCAGAGTTCAACTCCCTCTGAAGCTAAAAACAAGACTTCTTGAGGAAGCCCTAATTGCTCCCTCTATTACATAAGCAAATCTTTCTTCTAATGCTGCTCCCTCTGACACATGAGTCTTGCTTTTGTCAAAAACAAATGATATAGGATCAACCTTGATCCATCACTCCAAGTCTGAGGTACAATCTTCTATTTGCGATAAAGAGACTCCTTCATGACCCTTAAAGCCTTGGTGTGGTCCCATGTACACTTATTCCTTAATTTATTCATGGAGAGAAATGTTTTTTACATGCATCTGATGTAATTCCTTAACAAAAGCAACGATGATTCTAATAGAAGTGTACTTGGTGTTGTCGCTGATCGCCTGTCACACACACCTAAGTTAGTGAGAAAAGCCCTTAACCCCACAAGGTGTGCTTGCTGGCACATTTAAGAGATGGGGCTGTCACCTATTCCTAACTGTCTCTGTTTAAGCTCTCTCTTAGGTTAGCTAAGGGGGGTGGTCCCAAAATGGAAAACTAAGTTAAAAAAGATGTGAAGTTTCTAAGAGATGTTAGAGTGATTTGGATTACTTTTAAGATTATGAGAAAATATGATGAGCAATATGAAATGAAATATATAATCATCAACACATGAATCAAAGATTTGCATACATGAAACTAGTGCCTTATATTGCTTAAAAGTAAATAATACTTGTTTAGGAAAAATGAAATGTTTCAAATTGAAACAAAAGTAACTTTGTCAATCAAACAAAAGATGTTAGCAAGATATAATATCACATGCAAGATATAAAATTTGCTTTCAAGAAATGCTTTCAAAATATATAATCATTCACAAATTCAAAGCATGTATGGAATCAATATAGAGTGACTTGCAAAATAAACAAATTAAACTTTACTTGCAAAGTGAACAAGATGATACTTGCCTAAATAAGATAATCAACTTAAGACACTTGCATCAATGACAAATACATGAAATAATTTGCAAGTACAATAGTAAGATGTGTTAGCATAAAATGCACTTAAACTAAGATTAAATACAATTGTCTTAGTTAATTTTAATCTAAATGCCCAGTCTAGATGTGACTTGTTTTTCGATTGTTTCGAAACAAGTCTCTTATGTGAGTTGTGGAAGAGGTCCAAGGAAAGACAACAAAGACTATATTAATGATACCTCCCTTGGATTACCCAACACACCCGATGCTTTCGGCGCTGCAGGCACTATGGCTCTAACGACTGCAAGGTCATTATGTTAACCACATAAGAGGGTCTATGTCAGTTCCCTAAGAAATGTCTTTCAACTAAGCTTATGCTTGGAATTAAATTAAGTTAAAATGCAACTATACTAATATGCTTAAATGAGATGCAAGTAAGTTTATTAATGCTTGTAAAAGGGAATGCTTCAAGTAAATGGAAATATGCTCAATTAGATAATTTAGATAATTGCTCAAAATGGAAATATGCTCAATCAGATAATTTAGATAATTGCTCAAAATTGTACTAGACACAAGAACATAAGCTTCATAAGCACATAAGATTGTAAGTTGCCCAAAGTGCGTGCTTTGCCACATGATATATCGATAATCTACCAACTAAAGCAATGAAATGAGATAAGTTTCAAATATAAAATGCTTGCAAAGTGAGAAAATAACTTAAAATAAATGAACAAGTAACCAAATGAGCCTATAGTGAGGCAAGCATGTAGCAAATTGCTAAATTAATAAAATCTAACGTTGTCACATGGAATTGAAATGCTTGCATATAATGAAGTAAGTTGCCCAAAAAAGTGAAATTCCAAGTTGTACCTAAAAACTAAATTTGAAATGCATAAAATGGGAACTAGTCGCAAAATTAGTTTTAGATTGTGATGATGAGATTGTGTTAATTCTTAAGGAATGCAAAAATTAAAACTAAGAAAAACAATGCAAGATCAATCCACCCATATGTTTCTCCTTCTAAATAAGGAGAAAATGATGCCTTGGGTGAAACTCCCATAAAAAAACTAACTTTTTTATTAGATTGTTACAAAGATGAGAAACCTTCCCAAAAGGTCTCAAGTAAAACTTCAAGAGGAATCTTTACAATATAAGAGGCTTTTCAAGCACTAGACTTCTTGAAAGATACAATTAGAAACTAAAGTAAGTATAATGAGAATGTTCTCAAGATTGAAGGAGTTAAATGTCTCTTGGTATTCCAAAGCTTAGCCTCCAATGGTGAATGAAATTTTGCAAGAGAGAGGAGCTAGCCTTCTATGGCCACGACCTCCTAGAAGATGAACTTCGAATAAATTTGGGAGGTCCTACAAGACAATGGTTAGAGTTTGAGTGATTTCTCTTCAATGCTCTTGTCACCAACACTCCAACTAAGGGTTGCAAAATCAAAAGACAATTAGTGTAGAGAGAATATGTGAAACAAATAAATATAATACAAAGTGTGCAAGAAACCAATTCAAGTGATGGGGGTGAAACCCATCACTTGTTTTAGTTTAGAAAAATGCTCTCAAGAAGCTAATATAAAATCAATGAATCACTATTTGAAAAGATTTAAATTATGTAATGGTTTTCTTCTATAGAAGCTATGTCCAACGAATCCCTGCAAGAACATTTTTCTATAAGATGAACTATGAAAATCCAAATAACAAATGAGAGTTCCTTTGAAAGTGTTTCATGTTGAAAATGCAGCAAGAAATTCCTAATTTAATTTTGCCTTGATTAAATTAGGAGAAAATTTGAATTTGAATTTCACTAAAATACTTGGAGGTAGTTAACTGAAGTGACATGGATCTTCTCACTCAATTAACTCAATGAATTCGAGTTGGAGACACTTGAGTTCAGTTTTACATGATTGATTACTAAATTATAGCAATCTATTTAAGTTAATTTGAGTTATTGTCAGTGTAACTAGTTCTCACTGTTAGTAGAACTTGTGGAGGTTTAGTCAAGGGTGTGTAACTTTTTTCATACTGAGTGATCATCCAGTTAAACTGATCAATCCACCTAAATTAACTCATGCATGCAGAGAATTCGAGTTACCCAGTTGAGATTGGAGTTGAAGCGCAGTGTACTAATAAAGGGTGCATATAGTCAAAGAAGGGTCTAAAGGAATTGCGCAATTCTCAATGAGTAATATCCCTAATTAATAGGGGGCTAATTCCTCATCAAGCAACGCAAGGAAATAACAGATTGGCAGGCTGAGAAATTGACTAGGTATTGGCTTGAGTCAATGTATGAGGTAGTGAGATAGATTATACTAGTGCAGGGGTTGCTCAGGCTTGAGTAAGCATTGTATTTCTTCTCTATTCTTTGATTAATGCAATACAAATAGTAAGGGGTTTTGAGCAATTGCGTTAAATCTTGATGCATGTTAATGATTTGTGTTCTCGATCGTGATTTGCTTTCCGTAGATGAGTAGAGTAGCTTCAAGTCTTGTGATCTAGTAAATTTCATGAGCAGTTTTGAATCTATACATTAAATTTCTACACTTAAAGAGTGGGTTGGTCTCCCAAAGACGGATTCAACAATTTTTTTTTTCTACAATACTCCAATCACACATTAGTCCATATAGATTTAGATAAGAAAACAATGAATTAAAATTTCTAGAAATTTATGTGAAAATAAACTAGAACTTTCAATATCTAGACCGGTCCACCTAAAAAACCGAGTTTTAAATAGGAACTAGTCAAACTGAGACTGGTTAGATCTCAATGAACTGGTTTTAAAAAAATACACGAGATAAATCATTTTTAATGAAAAAAAGTATTTTTTAAGATTTAAAACCATGATTCCAAACCAATAGACGCAAAATATGCAAAGTTTGCTCATATATATACCATGTAAAGGTGAATATATCAAAATGGCACCAAGTGCAATACATATTAGCAGCAAAATATATAATCAATGAGGCTCTAAATGGCCTCTAGAGTCCAAAAACAAAGCCTACAAACTATGGGGCCTTTGGCCTACTACAAGTTTACATATATGATATTAGTGATCAACATTATCACTTGAAACTTCTCATCATGATCAAATGCAGTTGGTTGAGTCTGGACTCCCAAACTTTGCAACTGTTTGAGTCACAAACTTCTTTGCTGGTTCAGTGACTTGAGTCTTAAACTTCTGAAGGTATTCTACCCTAATATGCTCGATTACTTCATTTGGTGCTCCACATGGCTTTACATGTTCTCCTATCCCAACTAAGTGTTGCTTGAACCTGTTAATACCCCTTCTTTCAAAAGATTATTGGCAATATTTGCAAATTATTTTTCCATCAATCATATCACAATGAGCCCATGCAGTATCCTTGGCTTTTGGAAGCATGGTGGCTACTACTTCGCTCAAACTCTCTGTTGTTCCACTACATCAAAAAATCAACACTCTCCAAGCTCACAACAACTCCAAATGAGATATGTAAGGAAAATGAGAGGGGAGACCTCCTTTTATTGGCTTGGAGGGGTTGTTTTTGGATGGAAACAATCCTTATTTTCCCTCCAAACCACCTCACAAACCTCCAAGAATGCTTCTGGTGGGTCTGCGACCGACCTAGCAATGAACTAGTCGGTTTCTGACGGAACCGGCCAGTTTATGGGAAAACCGACTGGTTCCATCATAAACTGGTCGGTTTATGACCATTTTTTCTAGAAAAAGGGTTAATCAAGTGTTTGACTGAGTTTTTCAGCAGTTCGATTGGTTTGGCCAATGAATCGACCGATTTGACTGGTTTTTAATACTATGCATGGTACTATTTCTCCCTCTTGAACACAAATTACTCTTGTTGAGAGAATCCTCTTGCCATAAACTTTGCTTCGTTTTTCATGATGCTTCCACTTGCTACCAAAGTCTTGACAACCTTCATAAAGTACTTGCAAACATTAGCAGGAAACCATGGAAGAACAATTATAACCAAGCAAAAAGATACAAAGACAAGAGGTTAAGTAATATTAAAACAACAATAATTACTAAAGACATATATAAGTTACTTGTCTTTTGATTGATTGGAGGGAATTGTAAACTCCCTCTTGATCCTTGCAATCTTGCATAAATCATCCTTTGCAACCTTGTTATCAATCTTCATCATCAACATGATGTCATTTCTTCCATGAGAAAGGGGTTTCTTTTTTCAGTGGAAACAACAACCTTCAATATTTGAGGTCTAGCTCTAGGGTTTTGTTACAACTCTAGAGCTTTCATAATCATATCTTTCAAGGCTTACCTAGGGTTTACAAACCTTAGGGCAAATAATATCATTAGATTATGTTATATGCACCACACATATTCCTTTTTCATCTTGCTCGATAGCTCTTTATTAATGTTGTAATACTTTCCCTTTCACAAAACCTTTATCACAATCAACATTAGACTCGATCATTAGAAAGCAATTATGGTTACACATATTCACAACAAGAAGAAGTATTGAAGTTTCATCACATATATCTTTATCACTTATGCAATTGAAATGCCTTGGTAGAAACTACTGACATGACTCAAAAGTTCCACACACTTAGCAACTCTTGTAAGATTGAGAGTTTATTCTACACTGTAGCAACAAGTGTAGCTTTTAACACCAATAACAAATTATCTTTCCATATTTAGGATGTCCATAACCATAGAATGCCTCCTTGATTCTTCCAAATCAAGTAACTCAGCCTCCTCAAAACCATCTGTCCTTGACCATGATTTAACTTCAAATCGTCGAAATGTCTTATCGATGCATACTGCCTCAACGAGAGACTGTTAGTTTTTGTAGCGTAGGACAAGTGTTCTAGTCCCAACTTTGGTCAAAGAGGCTAAAGAACACAAGTTCTCCAAAACCAATAATTTTTTTTAGGAGAAAATACTTAGAGATAACTCTATTAAGTTAATTGATCAATAATTAAATATTTTCTAAGTCTAACTTAGGAAAAGTGATTAATTAACAACAATTAATTGAGAAAGAAGAGAATTCCCTAGAAACTGACACAGAGCGAGTTGGAGATGATCTTAGCTATTGATGGGGATCTAATCATGGCCGTTGGTTCACCAACAAGAGATTATGAGAGCAACTCTATGGGTAGATGGAGAACACATTTGAGAGGTCAAGTTCCTCAGTAGATCGAGCTACCCAGTTGTAGAGACCGAGTGAGGGAGAAAAGTTCAAGCTAAAAGGGACGCAGAGACAGAGAGGGAGCAAAGACAATGATTCCGAAGGAGTTTCCAGTTTTGGAGAGGCGACAACAAAGAGGTTGAGTTATTCCACTAGATGTTGCGCAGACAACTTTAGTGAGGTAGTTCAATTTTGCTGACCAGTAGGTCGATTCAGTAATCGGAGGTCAGGAAAATTTTCCAGAGGGTCGGAGGATCACTTCCAGTAGTAGCAGCAGATAGAATGACTTGATCAAAGGCAGATTCAGGCTGTGCAAGCATTGCCTAGGGCCCTGCACAAGGGTTCTTGGGAGCTAGTCACTAAAACAAGTTGTGTCGAGATGGTTTGTGGAGAGAGAAAATTCTCTAATAATTTTGGCTAGAATAATTGCTGAGGATAGCTAGTTTCAGGCATCCAGATTGTACTCAGATTTTCATTGCTGCATAATAATGAAACCCTCATCTGCTGCAACGGTTTTCCCACATTGGGTTTTTTCGAGGAATTTGTCCATAAATAACTGTCAATTTTATTGTGTGTGTTATTATTTTCTCGGTATCCGGTTTATTTTTTGCAAAGTTTTAATGGTGAAATTGCAGTGGTGATTTTATTCTTTATTTGTCATAGCAACTAAACCGCACTTAATATCAATCAGTTAGAAGAATAATTTCCAGTTGCTGCAATAGTTGAAAATTTAACATGGTATTAGAGTAGTTTTGAAGACAGATTGAGAGCTCAGAAATAAGGAGAAATTTTGTAGCTTCAAAGGGAGTCTCTAAGCAAATTTTTGGGTCTACGCAGAGGTTCGAATATTTGGTTGCCCTGTCTACATTCACATTTCGAAAGATAAGAGAAAGAAGTTGGATCCTACAAGCATGAAGGGAATATTCGTTGGCTATAGTAACACTTCAAAGGCATATAGAATCTACTTAAAGGAAGGGCACCAAATAGAACTAAGCCGTGATGTGATCTTTGATGAAAGTATTGCATTGAAGAAATCGAAGGACCTCTTGATTGACCTTGATGATTAAGAACTTCCAATATTTGAAGAATGTCCTAGGGAGAAAGAGGATTCGAATCATGAAGAAGGTCCTAGTGAACCTGTGCAACAAGTCATCATCTTCAAGAGTAGAAAGAGACTTAATTGGTTAAAGTCTACTCTTCTAGATGTAGAGGGACATGGAGCAACCAAGGGTACATTTAGGGAAAGTAAGAAGCCTAAAAGATATTCAGGGTATGCAGCCTATATGACAAAATTAATTGAAGCAAAACCATCCACCTTTGAAGATGTTGTCAAACATCAAGAATGGAAAGATGCCATGAATGAAGAATATCAATCAATAATGAAAAATGGAGTTTGGGAAATCGTTCCTAGGCCTGAAGACAAATCTGTGGTAACTTCCAAGCGGCTCTACAAGATTAAACATGCAACAGATGGAAGTATTGATAAATATAAGGCAATATTTATGGCTAGGGGATTCTCCCAACATGAAGGCATCGATTATGAAGAGACATGTGCACCTACAGCTAGGTATACAACTATACGACCATTGGTCTCTTTCGCAACATCGATGGGATGGAATATCCGTCAAATGGATGTCAAGACAACATTCTTGAATGGTACTATCGATGAAGAAGTCTATATAGAACAACCCTTGGGATTTGAAGTGAATGATAGAGAGACTCATGTTTGCAGGCTGAAGAAGGCACTTTATGGCCTTAAGCAAGCTTCAAGGGCTTGGGATGCTAGAATGGACACATATCTGCAAAGATTGGGCTTCTCGATGAGTTATGTTGATCCAAATCTTTATATCAAGGTTGTGAAGGATGAGCTTGTAATCATTCTTCTATATGTGGATGATCTTCTCATGACAGGTGTGGAAGGTCGCATTCAAGAGTGCAAAAAGCAATTAGCAACAAAATTCGATATGAAGGATCTAGGGCTGATGCACTATTACTTGGGGTTGGAAGTTTGGAAAGGACCCAAGGAGATATACCTAGGTCAAGGAAAATATGTGATTGAGATGTTGAAAAGGTTTGACATGATGGATTACAAACGTATGGCAACCCTTATGATCACAAATTTGAAGAGGCTAAGAAGTTTCGATTCAAACCCTGTGGATCCGACAAGGTATAGACAATTGGTTGGTCCTCTGATGTATTTGGTGAATACTCGACCAAACATTTGTTTTGCAATGAATATTCTAAGTCAGTTCCAGGTAGAGCCCAAGCATGACCCTTAGATAGCAACCAAGCATATACTAAGATATCTGCAAGGTACAATCCAGTAATGCCTTAAGTGTGATAGAAATAATGATGTCCACTTGATTGGATATATAGATTTCGACTAGGGAGGCAGTGAGATGGATGGGAGAAACACTACTAGAGGATGTTTTAGTTTGGGATCCTTTATGATATCTTGGATGAGTAGAAAGCAAGAATCCATTGCTTTGATTAGTGTTGAGGCTGAATACATTGCAACTTGTGAAGTAAGTAGAGAAGTTGTCTGGTTGAGGAAGCTGCCACTCGACTTGTTTGAAGGACCGATGGACCCTGCAATGATGCATTGTGATAACACCAGTTGTATAAGGTTGTCTGAAGATCCAGTGTTCCATGGAAAGACAAAGTACATAAATAACAAGTATCATTAAATACGAAAGCTGGTGCAAGATGGAGTGTTGCAACTACAATATATCTCCATTGATGAGCAGGTAGCTGACATTTTCACAAAATCTCTTCCTAATAAGAAGCTTGTGTATTTGAGAGACAAACTTGGATTGGTTGATATATCCTCCCTAATTGAGAGGGAGAGATAGACACATCATTCTTGTCTTCTCTTCATGAAGAAAGAATGGTGGATTGGGTAAACATCTGGTTTCCGATACTCTTTGAGGATGAGATAGGGCATGCAATAGGTAAGAGTAGTTGAAGAGGAAATTCCTTGAGGATGTGTTATTCCAATATAGGAATTGTCCTAAAAGGACATACCCTATGAACACCCCAGTGGGGTATGTGCCTTGAGAGACAATGATGTTGGTGTCTATCAGTCATTGGTCTCGCCAACATTGTGCTCTGATCTTGTGGAGAGATAGAGCTGTTAGTCAAGACCTTGCTGTGTGACAATGCTGGTTGGTATGATGCAAAGAAATAAGCTGAAATGATAGCTTATGAGATGGGTTACCATTTATACTGTTCTTATGAGATCTCTTCAGTTTGAGAATGTCCATGTACCATTATGAATACCTCCCTAGTGAAGAGGGAGTGTTGAAATGTGTAACTAGGTTTGGTCTTCATAAATATGAAATGTACTCTTGATTCTTGTATATTGTATATAGAAAGAAAAACTATTATTGTTATTTTTGTAGCGTGGCTTTCATGTTCAAGTTCTTTTTGTTTAGAAGTCAAGCACCCATTGAGTGCTTCTAGGGTTTGTTCTAGTGTGAAGAAGTTAATAGAGTCATTGTCATATGAAGAAGACCCCATTGGGCACATTAGAACATGTCAAAATAATTATTTTTGTATTTAAAAGTGTCAAAATACCCTTGAAGGCCAAGTGGGCTTGGTAACTAAGAAGTCAACCTCATTAGGGCATGTTGTCATCCTTGGAAGCCTATATATAGGAGGGAACTCGACCTCCTATGGACACTCACTCACTTCTCATTATCCAAGTAAAGGAGAAGCAAAAGAAAGGCAAGTGAAGAAGGATAGAAGGACATAGGATAAAGTGTTTGAGTTATTTTTCTCTCTCTCTCACACGTGTGAAAGGAAGGCTAGGGTTTTGCAACCACAAGGTTGAAGTTGAGGAAGTTGTAGAAGAAGGTAAAAAAAAGGACTATTAGGTCACCTACAAGCCCTAGAAGGAGAAGCAACCCAAGCGAAGGTCAAAGAACCCTGGGAAGCCCTAGAATCATTCACATGTGTGGAAGCAGTAACTATTGTAGGGGCTGAAAATTTTAGACCTGCAATGGAGGCTGAAATTTTGTAGCTTGGGGTCGAAGTTATGCAGTTGGAAGAAATTTGATTGGGTTTGACTTGGATAGAAGAAGCACATCATCAAGAAGGTCTGACTTGGTCTTGGAATGGTATTGGTCTTTGTCTAGAGGTCTTGGAATTCTCATTTGAAGAATCTATAAAAAGAGAAGAGATTTGTGGGTTTTCGTCTCAAGTGGAGAGGTTTCGGCCTTGGCTTGCAACCTACATGCTATTTTCTTGTGTACTATTGATCTTCTTGTTTTTGGTAGTTGTTTGATGATAAGAACAACATAATAATAAGAGAAGAAGCTAATAATCAAGAAAGATAAAAAATACATCATAAGTAGTTATCAAGTTTAAAGAGAAATCATCTTAGTTGAAGCCCTTTAGATTTATCAACACAAGCAGGATAACATCAGATAGGTGCTTCCTCATGGATCATTACCCTGCTACAGGGGCCCACATTATTCAGTAGCATTTGGATCATTGTCAATATGGAGCAGTGAGTTCTTGAGTGACAGTTGCAGTACTAGTTGCAGTCAGATGCTGAGGAGCACAAAGCAATTGCAGCGTAGATAGTTACTTAGTCGATAGAGCAGAGGCTAGTAGTAGTCAAAGACTCAGGAGACACTTGCAGTTCATAGGCACAATTGATTTAGAATTGAGCTCTTAGTTGCAATAGTTGCAAGAATAGTAGCAACATGAGATCAGTGGTAGCGTAGAGCAGAGTTGCCTGCGGTATGGGATGTACAACACAGTGTCAATAGCAGCGCAAATGTAGGGTGGTTCTGTTGAAGAATGTAACTAGGTTCTGTCTTCATAAATTGTACTTGAGTCAAAATGTATTATATTTGTCAAAAGGAATTTTATTATTAATTGAATTGGCTCGTTAAAGCATGGGTTTCATGCGTGGGTCAATTGTTATAGGTCAAGACTCCATTGTAGGCTTTAGGATTGTTTACTTGAGTCAAAAGTCAATTCTTGTTTGGTCAAAGACTCCTCTGTCAAAGTCTTCTTGCTATCAACCTCAAATAAATCATCATCAAGTTCACCTAAACTTATATAGAGACACATCTGTTCAAGAAACTCATGTCGACTTATTTACTATGGGGAACAACTATAAATAGGAGGGTATACCTCACTCCACAATTCAGTGATATAACTCGCATAAAATTTCAGAAGAAAGGTTCGGTGGAACATAGCGAAGGAGCTCAGATTTCAAAGAGAAAATTTTGGTGCAATGACAAAGTTTCAGTGATCTCAAAGATAGGTTTTCGATGATCTCAGAGACAAATTTCAGTGATTTCAGAGACAAGTTTGGTGATGACAGTGAGATGATTTCGGTGCTAGTACAATGAATGAGTTCAGATCCAATTCAAAGACGCAATTTCGGTGTACTACAGTCTTGATGTATCCTGTCTCGGTGTATCACTGTGATGAAAAATCTCAGTAAGAAGCTCGGTTGTCACATACTTCAGTATGCCTTAGTGAAGTTTGGATCACAGGTTGTCACAATGATAGCGTATGAAGTTGTCACAGTGATAGTGTATGAAGATGGCTCCTTTGTCACAGTGAAGGTTGACTCAGAACTTCAAGACCAAAGCATAATCTTATTGAAGGATCGAAGCATCTCATTGTTGCAAGGAAGTAGTTGAAGAATAAGCTACTGCTCAACTGAAGAAGAAAACACAAGGTTGACTTGATGGAGGAAGTCTCTAGTATAGATTGTGAAGGTCTTAGTCGTCTCATCTTTTGAATCTACTAAAGGAATAATTTTGACCGGGATTTCCCCTTGAGTGGGGTTTTGCCATGGTTGTGTGCCTACATCTCGTGTCCTCTACTATCTGTTGTTTGGCATTAGCCTTGATGATAAAGAAAAGTTAAATCAAACAAAAGAATAATAATAATGAAACATCACAAGATACTGTCATAATAAGAGAAATCAATTAATTGCCACACTTTGGATTTCTCAACATGGTATCAGAGCTAAGGTCATGATCAAAGGCAGTTGGAAGATCACTTATACATCTTTGAAGTATTCTCAGTGAAAGGTTTTGTTTGCATTGAAGATTAAGTCAGTTAGATCAAGATCCCAAGGACATTTTTGGGCTAATGGAATTAAGATTCTGAGAAAATGAGGATGTAAAATCTCGCACAAACTTTAGGGAAGAGTTTCGGTGGACTTAAGTAACAAGGTTTCGATATTTTATAGTGAAATGTTCGCATCAACTTCAGAGAGATGAACTCGTGAGATTTCAGTAAGTGACAAAGTGCAAGATCAGTGCAAAGCTCAGAGAGAGGTTCAACGATATTACAATGATAAATTTTAATACATCTTAGCAATGTAAGGAGGCTTTGATCAAGCAAAAATATTCATTTGAAGACTATCCAAAGTCTGTCCAAAGAAAGCACTATTTAAATACAAGGAACCAACTTAAAAGAAATCAAGTAAGTATTGTCACTACAACAAGTCTAATAAAACCAAAGGTATGTAAACACAAGGTACGCATGTTCATAAGCTTTTAGATATTCAATGTATCTAATCTTAAAGGGTTTACGAGTAATCTAAGATTTCAAGAAAAAGTATTTAATTGAAAGAAGGAATAAATTTTCAAAGGATTCCATCCTCCATGGTTATGTTGGAGATCTAACTTGAGAAATTAAATCATGTTCTTGGTATCACATGTTCTACTTGAAATTATGTACTACAAATATAAAAGATCATGGCTTATTACAAAGAGAACACTTCCTACAAGGTTTATCAAGGAACATCTCCAAGTATGTCTTAGACTATAGACTTAAAAGTACGTTCATCTTATTTTTGAAATTTGCGTTACATTACTAACATCGTTATGTCTAGTTATATTAAATCATAAAGATTCTTGTTTAGGGTGATTCATCATTTGATAAATCTACCCTCCGTACATCCTTGATTGTATTTATAGAAACATTGAAGGGTTCTTTGGAAAACCCTAACTTAAGGGTATGCTAATGATAATGTGTGAAACCCTAATCTGCTTAGGGTTATTGTTGGAAGAAAATATTTGATGTTTTGATGAAGTCTAAAGTAACTGACTAATGATGTTTTGTTTGGGATTTTGGTATGATTATGGAAACCCTAACTTGTTAGGGTTGAATGGTAATGTCTGAAATCCCAAACCTTTGAAATATTGGTAATTTAGCGTTTGCTATGTTCTTGTATTGAAACCCTAATCAAACAAAAGAATAATAATAATGAAACATCACAAGATACTGTCATAATAAGAGAAATCAATTAATTGCCACACTTTGGATTTCTCAACATGGTATCAGAGCTAAGGTCATGATCAAAGGCAGTTTGAAGATCACTTATACATCTTTGAAGTATTCTCAGTGAAAGGTTTTGTTTGCATTGAAGATTAAGTCAGTTAGATCAAGATCCCAAGGACATTTTTGGGCTAATGGAATTAAGATTCTGAGAAAATGAGGATGTAAAATCTCGCACAAACTTTAGGGAAGAGTTTCGGTGGACTTAAGTAACAAGGTTTCGATATTTTATAGTGAAATGTTCGCATCAACTTCAGAGAGATGAACTCGTGAGATTTCAGTAAGTGACAAAGTGCAGGATCAGTGCAAAGCTCAGAGAGAGGTTCAACGATATTACAATGATAAATTTTAATACATCTTAGCAACGTAAGGAGGCTTTGATCAAGCAAAAATATTCATTTGAAGACTATCCAAAGTCTGTCCAAAGAAAGCACTATTTAAATACAAGGAACCAACTTAAAAGAAATCAAGTAAGTATTGTCACTACAACAAGTCTAATAAAACCAAAGGTATGTAAACACAAGGTACGTATGTTCATAAGCTTTTAGATTTTCAATGTATCTAATCTTAAAGGGTTTACGAGTAATCTAAGATTTCAAGAAAAAGTATTTAATTGAAAGAAGGAATAAATTTTCAAAGGATTCCATCCTCCATGGTTATGTTGGAGATCTAACTTGAGAAATTAAATCATGTTCTTGGTATCACATGTTCTACTTGAAATTATGTACTACAAATATAAAAGATCATGGCTTATTACAAAGAGAACACTTCCTACAAGGTTTATCAAGGAACATCTCCAAGTATGTCTTAGACTATAGACTTAAAAGTACGTTCATCTTATTTTTGAAATTTGCGTTACATTACTAACATCGTTATGTCTAGTTATATTAAATCATAAAGATTCTTGTTTAGGGTGATTCATCATTTGATAAATCTACCCTCCGTACATCCTTGATTGTATTTATAGAAACCTTGAAGGGTTCTTTGGAAAACCCTAACTTAAGGGTATGCTAATGATAATGTGTGAAACCCTAATCTGCTTAGGGTTATTGTTGGAAGAAAATATTTGATGTTTTGATGAAGTCTAATGTAACTGACTAATGATGTTTTGTTTGGGATTTTGGTATGATTATGGAAACCCTAACTTGTTAGGGTTGAATGGTAATGTCTGAAATCCCAAACCTTTGAAATATTGGTAATTTAGCGTTTGCTATGTTCTTGTATTGAAACCCTAAGGGTTTGGTAGAATGTATGAGCAAGCCTCTTATAACGCTTAAAATGATTTCCTTGAGATGTGTGTGTTTGTCTGGTCAAACCCTAGTCTGATCAAGTTTGTTATATGTCTAACTCTTTATAATATTTGTGAAGTTGGTTTGACTAACACATGATATGAAATGCTTGTGCATGATAAAGGGATCCTAGATGTATGAGTTGACCTAATTGTTGATGGTCATGAGTCCTAGGGTTTGGAACCAAGCCCTAGTCGAAATTTGTTTCTCTAGGATGGTAGTTTTTGTGAATTCTAGGGTTTTAGAGTTAAACTTAGTAGAAGTTCAAATCTCTGATGTATGATGACAATATGATAATTTGAGATTTGTACGAGATTGTTGAAATCTGAGTTTTAGTGGTGATTGATATTTGATTGAGAAAATCTAGGGTTTGCAACAAACCTTGGTGGAAGCTAGTCATGTTATTGTTTGAGTTGTGATTGGTTTTGATTGTTAAATCTCGTGTATGAAATCTAGGGTTTGTATGAAACCCTAGTGAGAAGTCTAACATGTGAATTATGAAGTTGTTAGATACCTTGTAGATCTATATTTGTTTCTAGGGTTTGCAATATGATGTAGTAGGGTATGTCATACCTTTGAAAGAAACTTTGAAACCCTAGATAGTTATAAACTACCCAAAGTCTTGATGAAGTAGTCTAGGGCTTGTGACAAAAACTGTAGCAAGAAGTTGAAGAGTATGTGTCTCTTGTTTGTAATTAAGTTTGGGCATCTGATATATAAAGTTGAATGCTTCCATGACTTTGATATGACTAACTTCATGCTTCTATAGTTTTCGATGTACTTGGTATCTAAGTTTTGCAAGTACATAATCTTTAAGATGGCGAAGATGGTCGATAAGCATGGTGTGAATTGTGATGGTAATGATAACTCTGATGAGAAGGATGGAAGTCACAAAAGATTCTCTGATGACATAAAGAAGAAGTAGAAATCCCTAAGTTAAGAGGGAGCCTGGATGAAATCTCCCTAGGTTAAGAGGGAGCTTGAATGAAAGGAATCTCCCTAGGATAAGAGGATGGTTGAGAATATTCCTTGTACACGAATGATTAGATCCTCTCTGATTAAGAGGGATTGACAAATATGGCTCTCTAGAGTTTACTTCATATGTCATGCACTAGACCAGGACTAACAACTGTAAGTTTTAGTGAAGGCCACGAGTGAGAGAAGGAAATTGGAGAATGTATTTTTGAAGGGTTGTTGAGATACGCAAAGCCGGATTGATTTATGAAATATTATGCTGCATGAGAAGTAGGAAAGGAAGTTGCATGGTTGAGGAATCTTCTGTCAAGATTCATTGGGAAAGCTCTAATTCCAAAGCAACATCAAGTTGTCTGGAAGACCTTGGAGATTTGTATATGTTTATGTACATTTGAAAGTTTGTTACTAATTGGGGTTGTGTTTGTACAAGTAAATCTCTTGAAGTTTTGATAGCATGCTGGTTACTGATCAGTTTGATTGAGAGAGATTTGTTCTCCTTGATCTGTTGGATCAAGGAGTGTTTGAGGCTTTGTGAGTGAAGCATTGCCTGGGAGGACATCTGGTCAACACTTTGTGTTGATGTCTAGGTCTCGAAGTTGGGAGGGTGGTGTTGGTCATATAGCTTTGATCTCAGATACACACCTAGATCCCTGGGTACCTAGAGAGGATGAAATCTTGAGTCCATCTTAGTCCTACTTAGATAGATTTCCTTGGTTAGGAATCAAGTCCGTGGCATTGCGGTGCCTAAATTGCTGAGAGACCTTGGATAGATTTCCCTGGTCAGGAATCTAGTCCATGGCATTGCAGTGCCTAAACTTCTTCGTAGATGATGGTTTTTCAGATCTTCCACGTACCTCTTTGTTTATATAAATATGAATACCTCCCTAGTTAAGAGGGAGTGTTGAAGAACATAACTAGGTTTGGTCTTCATAAATTGTAACTGAGTCGAAATGTAATATATTTGTCAAAAAGAATTTTATTATTAATTGAATTGACTTGTTAAAGCATGGGTTTCATGCTTAGGTCAATCGTTATAGCTCAAGCCTCCACTGTAGGCTTTAGAATTGTTTACTTGAGTCAAAAGTCAATTATTGTTTGGTCAAAGCTTCCTCCATCAAAGTCTTCTTGTTGTCAACCTCAAATAAGTCATCATCAAGTCGGCCTACAAGTTGGCCTAAATTTATATAGAGACACATCCATTCAAGAAACTCATGTCGACTTATTTACTATGGGGAACAACTATAAATAGGAGGGTATACCTTGCTCCACAGTTCAGTCATATAGCTTGCATAAAATTTCAGAAGAAAGGTTTGGTGGAACACAATGAAGGAATTCAGATTTCAGAGAGAAGATTTCAGTGCAATGACAGAGTTTTGGTGATCTCAGAGATAGGTTTTCAGTGATCTCAAAGAGACAGAATTTCGACGATTTCAGAGACAAGTTCGGTGATGACAATGAGATGATTTCGATGCTAGTACAGTGAATGAGTTCATATCCAATTCAGAGGAGTCTCAGTGTACCACAGTCTTGATGTATCCATAGTCCCGGTGTATCACTGTGATGCAAAATCTCAATAAGAAGCTCGGTTGTCACAGACTTCAGTATGCCTTAGTGAAGCTCAAATCACAGGTTGTCATAATGATAGTGTATGAGGTTGTCACAGTGATAGTGTATGAAGATGGCTGCCTCAAAACTTCAAGACCAAAGCATAATCTTATTGAAGGATCGAAGCATCTCATTGTTGTAAGGAAGTAGTTGAAGAATAAGCTATTGCTCAGCTGAAGAAGAAAATGCAAGGTTGACTTGATGGAGGAAGTCTCTAGTATAGGTTGTGAAGGTCTTGGTCGTCTCATCTTTTGAATCTACTGAAGGAAGAATTTTGATCAGGTTTTCTCCTAGAGTAGGGTTTTGCCCTGGCTACGTGCCTACATCTCATGTCCTCTACTATTTGTTGTTTGGCATTAGTCTTGATGTTAAAGAAAACATAAATCAAACAAAAGAATAATAATAATGAAACATCACAAGATAATGCCATAATAAAAGAAATCAAACAACTGCCACACTTTGTATTTCCCAACAGGTTCAACTATAGAGTGGCAGTGAATCAAAGTTGCGTAGTGGTAGATTGTCACAGTTGTTAGACATCAATAGTGTATGGGAGGATGTTATGAGACAGAGAGAACACCTTCCTTGCTAAGAGGGAGTGTTAGTTTTTGTTGCATCAGACATGTGTTCTAGTCTCAACTTTGATTAGAGAGGCTAAAGAACACAAGATGTCCAAAACCCAGAAAAAATTTCAGGAGAAAACACCTAGAGATAACTCAATTAAATTAATTGATTAATAATTAAATATTTCCAAACTTAGGAAAAGTAATTAATTAACAACAATTAATTGAGAAAGGTGAGAATCTCTAGAAACTCACACAGATCGAGTTGGAGATGATATTAGCCATTGATGGGGATCCAATCATGGTTGTTGGTTCACCAACGGGAGATTAGAAGAGCAACTCGATGGGTAGATGTAGAACATATGAGAAAGGTCGAGTTCCTAGGCAGATCGAGCTACCTAGTTGTAACGATCAAGCTAGGGAGAGAAGTTCGAGCTAGAACAGACATAGAGACAAAGAGAGAGAGTAGAGATAGTAATTTCGGAAGAGTTTCTAGTTTCAGAGAGACAACAACAAAGAGGTCGAGTTTTTCCACTAGAGGTTGCGTAGGAAACTTCAGTGAGGCAATTCGATTTGGGTGAGGAGGAGGTCGATTCAGTAACAGGAGACTGGGAAAATTTTCTAGAGGGCTGGAGGATCACTTCCAGTAGTAGCAACAAGTAGAACGACTTGATCAAAGGCAGATTCAGGCTATCTGTGTGAGGGTCTGAACAAGCACTGCTTCGAGGCCTATGCAAGGGTTCTTAGAGATCCAACTACTGAAACAGGTTGCACTAGGATTGCTCATGGTGTGAGAGAAAATTCTCTCCAATAATTTTGGCTAGAATAATTGTTGGGGATAGCTAGTTTTGGGCATCCACATTGTACTCAAATTTTTACTGCTGCATGATAATAAAACCCTCATTTGTTGCACCAATTTTCCCACATTGGGTTTTTTTTGGGGACAATTGTTCAAAAGTAACTATTAATTTTATTTTGTGTGTGCTATTATTTTCTCAGTTTCCAATTTATTTTATGCAACGTTTTTATGGTGAAATTTGCATGTTGATTTTTGGTAGCTTGGGAGGTACTCCAAGCTTGGAGGATCGCGGGTTTGGAGGAAGGAGCACCACAAGTGGCCTTGTGGGCTTGAAACCCAAGCTTGGGGTTTTTCACCCATCAATGTTGGGGACAAACCATGGAGAGATTTCGACATGTGATGGATGAGGATAATAGTGCATGTTGAGATGAATTTGATGCATAGAAAAACGTCCGATTCCGAGTTGTGGTTGAAGAGATATGAATTTTTGAAGTTAAGTATGGGCAAATTGTCTAGATAAGTCAAGTCAGTCTTGACATGAGGTGACCCTTTGATGGGCTAGACGTTGCCCTAGAGACTTGTATAAAAAGAGGTGAGTTATACCTCATTTCAGACATATCTAAGTGCATCTACCATCAAGACAAGCTCTAAAATTGGCAGCGAATCTAAAGCAAGAAGCCAAGTTAGGAGAAGGGTTATCTCTGTTTTGAGTGCAATCACCTTTGCAGATTGGGCCGCAGCTCTGAGGTAGTCAACGAGGAGGATTGAAGGTAGATTCCTGGGCAGATTTGAGGCAGATTTCCTGCGGACCAGGCTGCAGATCAAAGGAAAGGTAAGAGGGCTTATGTGCATATTTTATGTGTGTGTTTTGTCACTGTTTGGGCCACAGAGATAGGAAGCTACAACAACAAGTTTTGGTGACTATTTGTGAGGGCTAAGAGGGCTAGTGAGACCCTCTCTCCTAACCATAGACATGTAAATGAGGCCGCAACCCAAACAATGGTGGTTACCTTTGGTAGCAGGCTGGTTTGTATTGCTGGAACAATACTGTGTTGTTGGGTGGTTTGTGGAGGTTCCAAGGCCAATAACAATGTATAATGATGCCTAGAAGGACAACAAGGACAAGCAACCTCGTTGGGAAAGGGAGCCACAATGAATTGTAGCAGTTTTGGAGGGTTGTCACATTGTGTTGTGTGCCCTAACCAGTAATAGGAAGGTACATCAGGATGCAAAAAGCTAAGGGAAAGAGGGTAGCAATAGATTGGTTGTAGATGGTCTCTTGGTGATGGTTGGATGCCGGTGGATAAATGTCCTAGGAGAGGACAAGTTGAGAAGTCTGTTGGCAACCAATAGGAGGGCTTCCTAGGGGTGAGGATGCCCTAGCCAAAGGTAGATGCTACAAGAAGTATTGGTCACTTGTGGACTATTGGAGGGCAGTGTGAGAGTGGACCAAGTGTGAACATGGATTAGGCATTTATGGTCTTCGAGAGGACAACGTGATAGTGTCCAAGTTGGAGCTAGGTGTGCACCATCTTCATGGACCTAGATGGTTGCTAGAGTGGTAGAAGTTGAGCTCAAGGTTTGATCATCTAGAGGAGCAATTGAGCAACAATAGATGATGGGAAATCCTCCTAGCCCGTGTTCATTGTGGGAGATGGGCATCTTGCAGTGATAGGTGGCGGTCCTCCATGCCCTATGTTGGTCTTTATTGGAGCAGCATAAGAAGACCATAGTGGGCTGAAGTCCCTGAGTAGTTGAGGAGCAACAATAGGCAGATCGAGAGTTGTTCACAAGCAGATTTGTGAACAACTTGACAAGAGTCTCGATGTGTTGTGCCCTTCATGGACTAAGGCACAAGTAGAGAGCACATTGACAATGAAGGTTTAGCGGCCAGATGGACTTGAAGCACTGATAAAGGTAGGAGCTGCAGATCGGGAGCCGAAGGATCGAGAAGGTACATATACGACTAAGAGGAGCTGAGAGAGTCAAGTACATCAGCCAGATGGTCAGAGTATCTTGTTGAGGGTAGATTGGTTGTCAATGGACTCACACCAAGCCCCAATTTTGTATCTTGTATCAGTAGATGTATGAGGCTCACTATCCTTCGTACGAGAGCCCTAGACTGTTGTATTATATGTTGATTAATATAACAAAGTTGGGTTGAAAATTGTAAAAAGTTGGCCATATTTTGTGCACTAATAGATTTATTGCTGTTTATATTCCGTTGTGCAAAGTAGTATTGTTGTGATTCTTGGTTTGGTAGCGTCAAAGATTCTAAGATTCTATCTTAGACCCAAGATTGTGGAAAACAACATCGCAGTTGTGATTTTATTCGTTATTTGTC
The DNA here is from genome assembly GCA_000404065.3 of Pinus taeda. NCBI lineage: Eukaryota > Viridiplantae > Streptophyta > Pinopsida > Pinales > Pinaceae > Pinus > Pinus taeda. The sequence goes on from APFE031164320.1 coordinate 196,911, forward strand.
ATAGCAAATAAACTGCATTCAATATTAATCAGTTAGAAGAATAATTTCCAGTTGCCGCAATAGTTGAAAATTTCACATGGTATTAGGGTAGTTTAGAAGGTAGATTGGGAGCTCAGAAATGAGGAGAAACTTTGCAGCTTCAGAGCGAGTCTCTGAGTAAATTTTTGGGTTTGCGTAGAGGTCTAGTTAGGCAGTGCGAATTGTTTGGCAGGGTTCAATTTTAAGTTCCAGGTGGTGGAAAAAGTTCGAATAGCCCAGTAGCAGTGCCAATAGGCAGTGGTATTGCCAGGAAGCACTTCCAATGAGAAAATGATAAAATTCATTGAGCAAATCTGGGCGTAGTGATTTTACAGCTAGACCAATAGTAGCGGATCAACGCCGAGTGGAAGAGAAATGCGCACACACAGGGATTTTTCTCAGAGCATTTCCAAAATCAAATTTATGGAGGAAATCCGTGATTTCCAGTTGCGGGTTGCAATAGTATCTAGCAGAGTTGCACATTGCAAGAGGGATTGCGAGTAGCAAAGCAAACAACCAAGTAGGACTCTCAAGCAAACAACCAAGATTCTTGTTTATTTCCCAGTTGTGAGTTTTGTAGAAAATGGCCTCAACAGGACTTCGAGATTAGAATAGGCTAGATGGAGCCTTAAATTATTGTATTTAGAAAGCCAAAATGTCTTTCTTGCTAAATGAGCATGGTCTAAAGACATATGCAGAGAGAGTTGGTGCAGTATCGACAGACCTACAACAACTAGAGCATTACAATAAGGAGATGGCCAAGGAAAAGTAGTTGATCCTAGATGGCATTCAAGATCATATATTTTCACACTTAGCGACCAAGAATACGGTTGAAGAAATGTGGGATGCAATTGCCACGCTTTTCCAGAATCCTTCCAAGAACAGTAAGATGTTCTTGAAGGAGAAGTTGAGAAGCACCAGGATGCAGAAGGGGGAAGGGGTCACTCCTTATCTCACTAGGATTCAAAGTGTCTGAGATGAGCTTGCCACAGTTGAAGAAGCACTTCAAGAGAGTTAGTTGGTGTGTACAACTCTCAATGGTTTCACCGCAGAGTGGGCTACATTTGTCCAAGGCATTACTAGATGAGATAACCTACCGGGTTGGGATCGGTTGTGGGCAGATTTTACACAGGAGGAGATGAGACTTTCTCTAGTTGAGAGCAATATCAGTGGCAGTAGTAGCGAGGGACCAAAGGGTGTGAAGGAAGAGGAGAACTTAGCCCTTGTATGAAAGGGGAAGGCATAGAAAGGTCCTAGTCAGGGACAAGGATCACGGGGAGGAGAAAAGAAGAAGGATCTCTTGAAGATCAAATGCTTCAGGTGTGGTTAGTTTGGTCACTACAGTACTCAGTGTCCCAAGAGAAAGAAACACAAGAAGGAGAAGTAGGAGTAAGCATCAATTTTGACGAATACAAGAAGGAGAAGTAGGAGTAAGCATCAATTTTGACAAAGATCGACAATTTGTCTTCCAAGTTGGAGGATGAATTTGCATTGTATGCAACTATACCTCCAGGAGAGAAGTGGGGTGACGTTGAACTTTAGTCATCAGAGTTGCAGAGTTTGGGTAGTGTCTAAGCAGGATAGCATCAGATAGGTGTTTCCTCATGGATCATTAACCTTGCTACAATGATCCACAATATTCACTAGTAGTTGGATCAATGTTAGCATGGAGTAGTCAATTCTTGAGGGATAGTTGCAGTACTAGTTGTAGTAAGATGTTGAGGAGTGCAAAGCAGTTGCAACGCATATTGTTACTTAGTGGACAGAGTAGAGTCTAGTAGTAGTCAAAGACACAATTGGTTCAGAATTGAACTCTTAGTTGCAGTAATTGCAACAACAACAACATGAGATTAGTTACAACGTAGAGCAAAGTTGGTAGTAGTACATGATGTGCAGTGTAGTGTTAGCAACAACGCATATGCAGGGTGGTTCAACTATAAAGTGGCAGATGAATCAGAGTTGCGTAGTGGCAGATTGTCACGGTTGTTAGACATCAACAACGTATGGGAGGATGTTATGAGACAGAGCGAACACCTTCCTCGCTAAGAGGAAGTGTTAGTTTTTGCATTGGACATGTGTTCTAGTCTCGAATTTTGTTAGAGAGGCTAAAGAACACAAGGTCTCCAAAACCTAGAAAAGTTTTGAAGAGAAAACACCTAGAAATAACTCAATTGTGTTAATTGATCAATAATTAAATATTTCCTAAGCCTTAGGAAAAGTGATAATAAAAACAATTAATTAAGAAAGGTTAGAATTATCTAGAAACTCACATAGATTGAGTTGGAGATGATCTTAGTTGTTGACGGGGATCTAATAATAGTTGTTGGTTCACCAACAAGAGATTATAAGAGCAACTTGATGGGTAGATGGAGAACACATCAAAGAGGTCGAGTTCCTTGGCAGATCGAGCTACCCAGTTGCAGAGATCGAAGGGAGAGAACTAGAAGTTCGAGCCAAAAGGGACACAAAGACAGGGAGGAAGCAAAGAGAGTGATTCTAGAGGAATTTCTAGTTGCAGAGAGGCAACAACAAAGAGGTCGAGTTATTCCGTTAGAGGCTGTGTAGGCAACTTTAGTGAGGCAGTTCGATTTGGCTGAGTAGGAGGTCGATTTAGTAACATGAGGTCGGGAAAATTTCCAGAGCGCCGGAGGATCACTTCTTGTAGCAGCAACAAACATAACGACTTGATCAGAGGCAGATTCAGGTTGTGCGTGTGAGGGTCTACGTGAGCACTGCACAGGGCCTTGTGCAAGGGTTCTTGGATAGCCAGTCACTGAAACAAGTTGTGCCGGGATTGCTCGTGGAGAGAGAAAATTCTCTCAAATAATTTTGGCTGGAATAATTGTTGAGGATAGTTAGTTTTGGGCATCCAGATTGTACTCAGATTTTCACTGCTGCATAATAATAAAACCCTCATTCGCTGCACCGGTTTTCCCACATTGAACTTTTCTGGGGACTATTGTCCAAAAATAACTGTGTCAATTTGATTGTGTGTGTGCTATTATTTTCTTAGTTTTCAGTTTATTTTCCACAATGTTTTTATGGTGAAACTTGCAGTTGTGATTTTATTCATTATTTGCCATTGCAAATAAACTGCACTTAATATTAATCAATTAGAAAAATAATTTCCAGTTGCTGCAATAGTTGAAAATTCATAGACTTCAAGGGATTTGCTTCAGATTTGATTACCAAGCTTCTCAAAGGTTGAATAACTTCTTGCAAATGACTTTCTTAACTTCTTCTGGCTTAGGAAGGAACTTCAGAGATCAGATTACCATACTCTTTAAGAACTTTGTCATATAGGTAATGGTACACGGTGCAAGACATCTTCTGCAAACATGACGCAATATTTCCACAGCGGTGACATATTCTTAGATCCTTGTGACTTTAAAAGCAATACTTACGTATCAAGGAAATATCTCTTTCACAGGTCTACAGAAAACTTTAATCCAACTTCTCTTCAGGATGCCAAACTTTCTTGGCACAATTGCATTTGGTTCATCTTTCTTATTGTGCCTTTAGCCTCATCGATTTTGAACCATATTCAGAATTGTGAAGACGTCATTACATCTAGAGAGCTTCTTGAATTGGATTCAACACCATCCTTGAAAGTCCTTGTCTAGGCTTTCATTCAGTTTCGTATAGACTCATACTCAGTCTTTGAATATTTCCATCGTAACATATTACTTTCTGCAACCAGAAGAAATGTCCCTCGACACAGGCTTGTGCACAGACTTCAACGCAACATTACTTTGTCTTATCTCAAGATAATATCGCCAAAATTTTGTACAAATTTCTTCTTGCTGAAGCTGATATAGATAGGACACCATAAGAGGATACGAATGTGCTATGGAGATCCATGACTTAGTATTGAAGATGTCATCATGGTTGTAATGACGAACGAAGTCCAAGTGAACGAATAATGATCCTTTGGCAGAATATTACAAGATATCCATAGAACTTGTTCCATAAACAGTTTTCAAATGAAATCGTTCTTCAGGTATTGTATCAAGCAAGAGTTTTAATAACACAGTTTATGAATACAAGGCATCAATTAGATGACTTACAAGAGTGACCTGTATACTTAATCCTCCTTTTATCAGACTTCACATAGAAAGACTATTTTGCTGGAGTTTGGTCCTTTTTCTCAATCCTTCTTAGCTTGCTGGTCCTTTTCATTGAACATCCCATCGTTGTAATATGCTTATGCAAGTCTTTCAAACTTGCTGGATTTTCTTTAGTCAGAGATATTTTGGATTCCTTCAGGTCACTTTCTGAGATTCCTCGGTCCTCGTGAGGATTCCTCTAAGGAAGATTATATGAAGTACATTATATATACTCTTTCATTTTCACTTTGTTCTTTTTGCTGCTGATCTAAATATTTTCTGTATATATAAAAAGTATCTTTAAAAAAAAGCAAACTGCATATGGATTTTTTTTGGTGACTATTTTTTAATGGCTTCATTCTTTGGCAAAGAATATTGTGTGATGGCTAATCTGAAAAGTATTTACTTGATTTTCTTACTGACCAATGCCTAAAATTTTCGAAGTTTTACGTAGTGACTACTTGTTTTCTACAGCAACACCAACTTCTCTGAAATCAAATAGGGAGTCTTCTGGTGAAACTGTCTCATCTAATTGTCCAAGCATGTTTTGCCGGTTGATTTTCTAAACAATGTTTGTTTGTTGAGTGATGTACATGAAGAGTGTTACATTGACAAGTTCTTGCACCTAGACTGTTTATTTGAATTCCAGTCTCCTTTCTTAGACAAGCACACTGTTTCTTTGTTGGACTTGTTTTTATCATTGGTTGTATCTTTTTTCATAACTTCAATTGTTGATGGTTGTCGTGACACAGGCTCAAACATTCTGCGATTACAGTCATCATCAGTTCCACATCGGCGGGTTTTAGGCTTATCTAGACGAGTTCGCCCAGCGCCTTTGCATCCGTATCTATCAAGGACTGATTAATAACAGCTAAGATATTTATTTCAATTATCACTCGGCGATGCAGATCACAACCATTGTATCAAATGGTCCTGGCCCTATTTGTATATGTGCAGTGTTATTTTAAGGGAGATGTTGAATATATATTGAAATCCTTATTGTTTTGAAGAACATTTTTATAGTGTAACGTGCAAAATAACTTGTATAATTATTGGTGTTCAACTGCATCCATGTTAACAATGTGCATGGGGCAGCTGCACCACTTCCGGTAACTTTCTGATCAGTAGCATTTTCTTTATTTTCAGATTGCCAATATGATGCTGGAATGTTTTACTGTGCGTTGTATGTGAAATCCCCTATCTTGCCATTGAAATCATTCAGATATAATTTACATCCCAGGTGCAACTTAGAGTGATAGAAGTGTGGGAAAGAGTGCAAATTTCAAACCAAATTTAAATTATCATTCATGTGAGAAGTTGTTTTACTAAATTTTTGTGTTGAGAGTTACATTATATGGACAACTAGTTGCTTCAAGTATTGCATAGAGCAACTATTTATCTGACATCTTACATTCTTGGAGAGATTTGGTGTCCACAACCTTTTCAAACATTGGTTTCAACTCTTTAGAGAGATTTGGTGTCCACAACCTTTTCAAACATTGGTTTCAACTCTTTAGAGCCAACCCTTGGAATCTATTTTATTTCCTAATCTCTGCTACAAATATCACGTAGGCACTCCTTTTTGTTTTCTTAAAAAGGTTAACAAATCTATGCAATATTTCAAATGTAGAAGTGTAATGGATCTATTAAACATGAATTATGATTGTAAAACTGTCGATAGGGCACCTGAGTTCAAATTGCACTTGTAAGTTTGTAACATATTTGTTCTTTATGAACTAATTTTGTATTGGGTCCCTTTGTAAGCTAATTGCTAATTCAGTTTGACAAGGTATCAGCAATCTCATTCCCAGCTACGAACTGGAGGGTGGGAGTGTGGCAACATGGAAAAATAATTATACTCCTAAAACAAATAATACAAATAATACGAATAAAACAGCGCAGAGATCTTCTGATTACGTTATGGAATGAAACAATCACAACCAATAATCAACAAAAAGCACATACATATAATCCAATCAAGTAAGACATATATATGGGGTGAATAATTAGAACAAATATCATTAACAACAGAACTAATCCTCCCAGTTACGAAGATTAAATTTCCCCGCGGGCATGATATTTCACCCACTCTACAGCTCTATAACAATGCACTATCTTTTATAAAGTCCGCCTTTGTTATGTTTCAATAGAAGAAACATTTTAGTTCCATTGTGAGAATCTATTGATATTCCTAGATTATAACAACAATTACACTGTGCGAGGCACGATGATAGCTTTTATGATTAACACAGATATATCTGCAAAGATATATACAAATGATTGAATAATAATGGCTAATAGATAGAGACTTTACGACGGCCCTTCTGATGGTATATAAATATGCATTGATGGTCAGGAAGTAAATGGATGTGACCCATACTACATTATTATTAATAGCTGCTCTTATTATTCCAATACTTATACCTATTTATGTGTGTTACATCCCCTTATCCTTCAAAATGCTCTATCTTCGAAGCATGGATAAAAATAATTATGTCATTTAGTCGAGGAAACTCAAGTTGAGCATTATCGTCTCTCGGCATCCATTTACGATGATGGACATTGTTAATTTTAGGTATGTTCTATGCTTAGATCATTTTATTTTAATTTTCACAGTAAGCACAATATCTTTTCCAGATTGGCAATCACATCAACATAATAGTAAATTGTAGATAGAACATAAACATAAATCGCAGAAGACAAGTCAAGACGAGGACACAAGATGTGCTAGCCAGGGACAAACCCCAATGTGGGGAAACCCTTGATAAATTCTTCTTATATGTTCTTCAATAGTTCAACAGAGAGAGATATATATACAATAGAAGTCAACACTGACTTATCTACATATGAGCATATATCATCTCTAAGATGATAAATGAGATAGTTGAACTCAATTGAAGACAGGATGCTTCAACTGATTTTCCAAGGTGACTCCTTCACCTATCATTGTATTTCATCTCGTCATCATGCTGATGCACCATGTTGCACCCATCATCACTATACTGGACTTCATGACCATGCTGCACACATCACTCTTGCACCTTATGTTGCCACTGTTGTCCCATGTGTCATTGTTGCACCATGCTGCCACAGTTGTCCCATGTGCCATTGCTGCACCATGTTACCACAACTGTCCCATGTGCCATTGCTGCACCATGCTACTACATCTGTCCTGTGTCATTTTTGTACCATTGTTAGTGACATTGCCATTCCATGTTTTCCATATTGTTGTCCCGTTGTTATTCATCCATTGCTGCTCCTATGATTGCTTGCTGTCCCACTGTTTGCAGCACCATGCTCCATTGCCTAGCTGTACCATTTATCTAGCTGCAAACATATCATACAAACGCTGCTCCAAATATGCATGTACTAGCTCACAATTTTGAGGTCTGTTTGGTTGCAACAAACTAGGCCTGGTTAGGGCACACAACAGTGCTTAACCAACCTTCCTTTGTGTCCAAAAACACTCCCAAGAAATGTGGCTTCCCTTCTTTGAGGGGCTGAGGGTGGCTGCTTTAATTCTAGGCTGCCCTAGCCCATGTCTACCCTTCGACTTGCCTGTAATTTATAGTGGCACCCTACAGCAAGACTGTGTAGAGTTGTGGCTGCCTTTCCATGGATTTGCACCCCTGCAAAGTGCCCTCAAACTTGTCCTATTGCGGCAACTCTTCTAGCAAGGGAACTCGGCCCTCCTTCACCTTGAAACAGGCCCTAAACCAACAACGTTTAGCCCTTAAGGGCTTGGCCTAGTACATCACATACTCAGCCTCCATTAGGGCAACTCAGACCCCAAAATAGTCCTCCTATTCCTCGTCGTTCCAACCTCCTTATGCTGCGGCTAGGGCATATTATAACCCTCCTTGACTGTGGCTAGGTACAGCTCATTTAGGGCCTCCTCTATAGCGTTATTTCTCCATCTAAGGATTGCAGCTAGGCTCCTTTAGGTAGCGTATAGAAGTAGAGTCTCTTCTCTTGAATTGCTGCTAGATCATCCTCCTTAGAACTACGTTAGGGCGTCCTCCTTAGGACTGCGTCTTAGGGCTACTTCCTCCTAGATTTCTCTCACACTAAAATCCAAGACAAGTGGAGAGAAATCAAGAGAGAAGTGTGTGTGAAATGACTCTCAAGTTATCTTCTTTTATACTAAAATGTTGAGCAGATGTGGGGTTTATTTGGTTGCTGGCCGACCTTGACGAATTGTCTTATAACACAAATAAATTCAGAACTCCATGAATACTTATCAGAATTGGATGATCTTTAGATCAATCCTACACCTCTCGATGAGAGGGATCCATGAAAAGTATCAGCTACCATAAATAAGATGACCCACATGGAGTTTGGCCCTAGTTGCCAATTTTAACACTCCCTCTCATCTAGGGAGAACTCCATTCGTTGATCCATCAGCCAGGCTGTACGATCTCTGCCAACTGTGCCCTACACTGCTTGGCTCTGCTCTACTGAACCATGAAGAAGAAGAATTGATCGAGAATGTCTCATACCATTCTCTACTGACCTGAAGTCAGTTTCATATGAAGAGAGTGTGTCATACCACTTTTACTGATCCCAGATCATTTCTAAGAAAGTGAGTTATGTCACTCTTACTGACTTGAAGTCAGTTTCATTGATCCAAGATCAATATCACATGAGAATGTCTCAAACCACTCATACTGATCCGGGATCAGTTCCATTGATCCCAAACAAATGGAGGTAATCCTAGCATAGAGAGTATAGTAGATACAACAATGCATCCATAAATAGTACTGCTATGGTCCCTAACACCATTTCCTTGCTCATTGGCCAGATGAGAGGTACTTCCCATGAGTCCCATACTGCATGGGTAGGATGCCTCGACAGGAGAACCACTCATCCTGTCCCCAAGTCGCCACAGGGTATCACAGGGGAAGGCTAAGCCATTCATCCTATACACAACTCACCATTAGGGGAGGGTGAGTCGCCCTATGGTCACTTGTTGCTCCAAGAAGTACCCCAAGCCCCCCCGGAGTTCCCATAGTTCAATGCATGCATCATGCAGGATCCTCATAAGAGGGTCTCTCAAAGATTCCAAGTTGTTCAGGAAAGTCACAAGTTTGACCTTTCCCCGGAGCTTCGACAGAATGTCTGCGACCTGTACATCAGTCTCAATGTGATGGAGCCTCTTCACTCATCGACGTACCATATCCTAGATAAGGTAGTATCTGATGTCTATATGCTGGAGCAATGATAGAATACAAGATTCCTCAACTATCAAATCCCCCCCCCCCCCGGTTGACACAAAAGATCACAGTGGTATCCATCATGTGTACAAACAACTCACTGAAGAGCTTCCACAACCAGACAACTTCACACGAGGTCATACTCGTAGCTATGTATTTGGTCTCAGCGGTGCTTAAAGCAACTGTCTTCTGCTTCCTGCTCATCTAGGATATCGAGCAGAACCCAAAGAGAATCAACACTCAGAAGTGCTCTTGAGATTCTCCACACCGCTTGCTCTGTCAGCATTCGAATAATCATGCAGTCTCACATTTCCGGCAGTGTATCTCAATCCATGAGAGATTGTTCCCCGAAGATATCTTAGAAGATTCTTGGCACCAATCCAGTGAGGCTCAACCAAATATGAGCCCAACATGTTAACTGCAAAACATAAATCCAGATGGAAGTTCACCAAGAACATCAAAGCGAATGAGTTTATGAAACTCAGGGGTATTTCCCAAATCGGGTCCGACATCACTACCACATGACTTCTGAAAGTTAAGCTCCATCGAGGTAGTCACGGGCTTGCAGTTCACCATTTCAAATCTGTAATCCAACTCCCTCTTACTTCTGCAAATGAGAGGGTCTGCACCTGTCAGAAAGAGGTCATCCTCATAAGGTGCCAGTACAAGAGGTCTATCATCCACAACCTTCAAGCAATGGTTTGGATCGACCTCACTCCTAGTGAATCTCAGCTTCATCAGACAACTATCAATCCTCTCAAACTAAGCACGAGGTGTTTTGCCTCAAGCCATATAGGGCTTTCTTCCACCTGCATACATGAGATTCTTGATCATGACTCTCAAACCCCTCTGGTTGTTCCAAACCTGTGGACCTGCTACATGAGGGGAATGGTCCCCTTGTAGGATTTTCCTTTGGTACATCTCGGACATGTACCTTCATGCTCTTCTTGAATTCAGGCATCCCTGACACTATCTGACTCACATCGAGTAGGGCCCCATAATAAGCAGACCTCCGGTGCTATAGAGGAGATGTGTCAACTGACATGGTCCCCAGTGGACCATCTTGCAACTTGATACGAATTGCCAACCTTGAACCCATAAGTAAAAGCATATTTGAAAATTCTATTTTCAAACACGTACCTTTCCATCGATGAATGCCACCCTGAAACCTTTGACTTCCATTGTCGAAATGGACACCAAGTTCTTCTTGCGATCAGGTACATAAAATAGATTCTTGTAAATGAATCGAGTTACCCTCAGCCAATTGAGGGGTAACATTCCCTACACCCTTTCCGAGATAGGTGGCATTGACTCCAAGTATAATACCATGATTGTTTCCATCTCTACCAAATTAGAGAGAGCACCCTTCTATCTGATGAAGTGCCTTGAAGCACTACAATCAATAAGCTAGATTCCCGAAGAGTCTGAAGGAGAGGGTCAATACAAGATAACACTTCTTTATCTTATCAAAAATAATATTTGATTCTTCATACTTGGGGTTCCTTGCTTCTTGAAGAGTCGGTAGTTTCCTTGATGACCTGCATTACTTGTCATTCCTTTGATCATTGATGATGTCCCTGGAATGATTGTTATGATCATCAAGTGATGTGTCCCTACCATTCAGACCCTCCGTTGCATAATGGTTAAACTTATTACAAGCAAGGCATCTGCCTTTCCTTCCACCCTTAGACTTGGACTTCCCATTGAAGTGATCTTTAGGACACATATTTCATTAAATTTAGAATTAAACAATGGATCTAGAATTTCAAAATACCCAAAAAACTCAATTCTAGCGATGTCCTTGTAATCAAATATTTCCAATTTTAATGAAATATGTGTGCCGCATTGGACGCTGTCGCTGCACCATTCTGATAATGTTTTGTGCTTCGACTTAACCCTCGGTGAATTTGAAGAGGGATGAGGAATCCATTGATCCTTTTGTCCTTTCCCAACTGTCTTCGGTGATTGCTCTTTCACTCTTGCTTGGGCTTTGTCTTCACCTCAACTTTGATACCATGAATTAGGTATTTTCTATGCTTAGAGCAATTTATTCAATTTCCAGTTAGCTCAATAACTTTTTCCGATTAGCAATCACATCAACTAATAGTATTGCATATAGAACTAAACATAAATCGCAAAGACCAAGCCAAGACAAAGAACACAAGATGTGGCACTGCTAGGGACAAACCCTAATGTGGGGAAACCCTTGATCAATTCTTCTTATATGTTCTTCAATAGTTCAGCAGAACCCTTGATCAATTCTTCTTATATGTTCTTCAATAGTTCAGCAGAGAGAGAGAGAGAGAGAGAGAGAGAGAGAGATACAACAAAAGTCAACACTTTGACTTATCTACATAAGAGCATAAATCATCTCTAAGAAGATGATACATGAGATAGCTGAACTCAACTGAAAACATGCTGCTTCAACTGATTCTCCAGGGTGACTCCTTCACTTATCATTGCACTGCATCTCGTCATCATGTTGCACCTCACTGTGCTGCACCCATCATCACTGTGCTGGACCTCATGACCATGCTGCACACATCATACTATTGCACCTTATGCTGCCACTGTTGTCCCATGTGCCATTGTTGCACCATGCTGCCACAACTATCCCATGTGCCATTGCTGCACCATGCTACCACAACTGTCCCATGTGCCATTGCTGCACCATAATACCAAAACTGTCATATGTCCCATTGCTGTACCATTGTTAATGACATTGCCATTCCATGTTTTCCATACTATTGTCCCATTGTTAGTCATCCATTGTTGCTCCTATGATTGCTAGCTGTCCCACTTTTTGCGAGCACCATGCTCCATTGCCTAGCTGTATCATTTATCTAACTACCAACGTATCATACAAACGCTGCTCCAAATATGCATGTACTAGCTCACAGTTTTGAGGTCTATTTGGTTGCAACAAACTAGGTTTTGTTAGGGCACACAACAGTCCTTAACTAGCCTTCCTTGTGTTAAAAAACACTCCCAAGAAATGCGGCTACCCTTCTTTGAGGGGCTGAGGGTGGTTGCTTCAATTTTGGGTTGCCCTAGCCCTTGTCTACCCTTCGGCCTGCCCGTAATTTAGAATGGCACCCTACAACAAGACTGTGTAAGGTTGTGACTGCCTTTCCATGGATCTGCACCCCTCCAAAGTGCCCTCAAACCTGTCCTATTGTGGTATCTCTTCCAGCAAGGGAACTCGGCCCTCCTTCACCCTGAAACAGGCCCTAAACCAACAATGTTTAGCCCTTAAGGGCTTGGCCTAGGACACCGCATACTCGGCCTCCATTAGGGCAACCTGGACCCCACAACAGTTCTCCTATTCCACACTATTCCAGCCTCCTTATGATGCGGCTAGGGCATATTATAACCTCCTTGACTGCGGCTAGGTACAACTCGTTTAGGGCCTCCTGTATAGTGTTATTCTCCATCCTAGGACAACGGCTAGGCTCCTTTAGGCAACGTATAAAAGTAGGGTCTCTTCTCTTGAATTGTTGTTAGATCATCCTCCTTAGAATTGTGTCAGGGCATCCTCCTTAGATTGCGTCTTAGGGCTACTTCCTCCTAGATTTGTTTCACACTAAAACCCAAGACAAGTGGAGAGAAATCAAGAGAGAAGTGTGAAATGACTCTCAAGTCATCTCCTTTTATACTAAAACGTTGAACACATGAGGGGTTTATTTGGTTGCTGGCCAACCTTGACGAATTTTCTTATAACACAAATAAATTCATAACTCCATGAATACTTATCGGAATCAGATGATCTTTAGATCAATCCTACACCTCTCGATGAAAGGGATCCATGAAAAATATCAACTACCATAAATAAGATGACCCACATGGAGTTTGGCCCTAGTTGCCAATTTTAACAGACATCCATTTATATAAGTGAATCTTTTGGTTTCTTCAATGTTGAATCTTGATAGTAAAAGAAATTTCACTATAATCCTTGAGTAATGATTACTCACTCTTTGCACTTGGGTACATGCCATTCATTATTATCCAATTTACACTATAATCTTAAGCCTTCTTCTTTGTTATCCAATTTACACTGTAATACCGAGCCTTCTCCTTTATAACCTTTTGCTTAGGTTAATATACCAACACATCAATAATTTTTATCTAATGAACAATGTATCCAACTTAAAGTACATAGTAGTAATAGTAATGTTAATATTAATACACAAATGACACATATCTAAAATACATGTCTATTCACATATATGACCATTTAATGTGTTTGTAATGAACCAAATTAATTTATCTTTTAATACCACTATAATGAACAATAGTTAATTTTTAAATATTCGACATAAGGATAGCAAGTTGATATCCATATAGGATAAATAACATGTAACTTATAGATGGATAATTATGATTATTTGTTAACGTGCCTTGCGTTATTAGATTTATATGCATTTAATGGTCAGAAAGGTGAAAGACTTGTGTCGCTCATGTTATTTTCCTTGGTTTATGGTTGTTATTATTATTTAGTGTTTATTTATGTATTTTCTATTCATTACATTGTCTTCCCTAATGATGCTTTGTCCTCACGACATAAAAATGTTATGTTTTTATTCTAGCTTTTAATATTTTTCACACGATACATTGTTTTTGATGTTGTTACAGTGAAATCGAATAGGCAATATTGCATTGTGGAATGGTTAATTTTTTTAGTTCAATCTTTTTTAGGACTCTTTGTTTATAGAGTTATTGGTTAAAACTTTTTTTTTGTGATTTCTCTGATGATTTCTATTTGAGTTTTAATTGCATTATAATTAATATTTTTTTGGAATGTAGTCTGAATATTGCCTTTGTTCCTAGAAATGCCAATAGTTTGATTGGTTAAGGCATTGATTCTTGTGATTAGGAAGCCGATAATGTGTCTTTGTAACATAATTTGATGTTGTCATAATTTTAGAATTTTATTGATTAACTTTTCTTCTTCATATACTTCTATTGTATTGATCATCAAATTTTTATTAGTGGATAAACTTGGATTTGCTTGGGTTTTTGTCTCTATTGTTTGTTCTTAAATTTTGAAGAAATCTTTATCTCTATTTTGTTTGGTTATATTTTCCATGCCAATCAAAGAGTCTTTGCCGATACTTTATTTTATTTTTCTTGTTACATATTATTTAATTTTTGTCTTTATTTCTATGATTAAGCTCATACTATGCTTATTGAGATTATAATTTTTTTCACCTGTATCAACTAGATCTTTGCCATTTTTTGTGACCTTGCATTTTTTGTAATGACTTGGTTTTCTCGAAGGATCACATTTGATGCATCTTGTAGTTTTATAAGTGTTGATTTGGTAGCTCAGGGACAAATTCCCTCCTTTGGACAACCTTCTTCATCCAAAGAAGAGCCTCTTTTCCCTTGAAAGCTCATATACTAAATTTGACTTTGAAGCTCATCTATTGGATATTGGTTGGTTGGTCTTTTGGATAGTCAAAGAATTGACTTTGCCTCTTTGTTGATGTATGGAATCATTGTATCTCTCTGTTGAAAATTTTATGATAATTTAATAAGAAGAAGAATTTGACCCCCTTGTAGGGTTTTTGGCTTTTGACCAAATCTTGTGTCTCTGATTGCTTTTGATTGTCTTCTATTGTTCATTGCATTTACTGTTCTATCTACAATTGCTATTTGTTACTAGAATATTAAATTTGATTTGAAAGTGGATGCTAATTGAATAAAAGAATTGGGCTAAAGTGAATATAACAACATAAAGCACTGGAAATTAACATGGTATTAGAGCTAAGGTGAAGACAAGCTCAAGGAAACAAGAGACGAGCAATCATCTTTGGAAGAAGTTGATGGAGCCTATATCTGACAAAGAGTTGGTGTTGGTCACTCTTCAAGGTCTTGCTCCTATTTGGGAAATGTCCATTATTACCATTGGCAATAATGACAAGTTCCCAACATTTGGTGAGCTCATTGGCAAGTGTACTCAAGAAGAAACCAAGATGATCTCTAGGGGGAGGATTCAAAAACATGAAGGAGAGCCCTCTACATTTCCTGCTCAAGGCAAGAAGAGAAAATGAAGAGGGAGACCATCTAGTTCATGAAAGTGTGCCCCTGAATCAAAGGAATCAAATGGAAGGTTAGGGAATATTGAATGCTTCAATTGTCACAAGCAAGGTCACCATCCTGAGATTACTCGAAGAAAATATATGCTCCAAGGTCCAATTACAACAACAATTGTGGCTCCAACAAGAACAAGTTCAATGATAGAAGGTGAGTTGATAGAAGAAGAGATGTGTTGGGTCTCCAAAATATCATTCATTTCACCATTTTTTCTTTCACTTTGCTTCAAAATTTTCCATATTCCATAGCTCTATAACCATGCACTAAGACCACCTTCATAATTAAATATGGGTTTAGACACATTATTTTCCAATACGTTTATTTTGGTATTTTGATTGAATTTATGGTTAAATATTAGAAAAATATCATGTATTCACTTATATATAAAAGTTGGATGAGTTTTGTGGCATGTGTAGGCATATTTGAAGATTCCAGCATAGTCATATTTGGCCTCCAAATCTCAAATTCGAATTTCCTCTTCAAACTTTTGAAGATTTGAGAAAGATTTGAGATCATTGATCAAACACAATTCATGGAGAAGAATCATGAAAGTTTTCATAATTGTCTCTTCTCAAAAAAGAGATTTGTGAGAGGATATGAAGAGATGCTAATTGCTAGATGTCAACACATGGTTGTAACCACATGAGATATTTGTGGATCTAAGAGAGATTTGTGGATCTACATTTATGAATTATTTATCTTAGTTTTTGTATAAATTGGAGAGCCTTCACCTTTCAAAAGGTGTGAAAAATTTTCATATAGCGTTTTGATGTTAATGATTGACAATGTGCTTATGATTGATATAATGAATACCATTATAGTTCACTTTAATATGGTTGTGCCTTCATTTGGTGTTTAATCAAGAGTTTTATCAACTTTTCACCTCCCATGCACTTTGAGATGACCACCTAATGAGTATGGGATGTATTATAATGTTTTACTTTTTAGTTTCTTTATGTTCATTTTAAGTCTTTTGATTAGATGCATTGTTTACATTTTTTCATGCTCCTTCCATTTATATTATTTTGCAGGTTAAACATCATTGCTCTCATTTCATAGATTCATTTCTTTTTGATTTGTTTGACAAATACTCGTGAATGATTATAATTTAACAATGCACACATTAGTAATTTCAATTGATCTCTCGCTGCTTTCATAATAGGTTGTCTTTAAATTTCATAGTTTAAGAATTCAAATGTCCCTTATTGGCCCACCATTTCAAGTTTCAAAAGTATCCTAGATCTACAATTGGGTTCAACGAGCTCCCATATTAACTTGGCTTAGCAACCTCTTCAAAATCTCTATGTCCCTGAAGTGAAGATTTCCTCTCTTTGTTTAATAAATTGAAGTCATAAACAAGTGTGTCAACATTCTCCAATTTTAAGAGGTCTTTGTGGCCATGATTTATATTTGTACCCTTTATTTTTATCTTTCTTGCAATTTGTTTATCAACTACCATCTCTAGCTTGTACACACCATTAAATGGGTGTATATTTGTGGCATACCTATGTACTTCAATTGCTGTAATGGCTTCATTTTCCTTAATGACCTTTATAACCTTAGAAACCCATAATGGATATCCATATGGATCTCCATCCACTAAAACTGCAATCATGCAACCCTCCTTAACACCTTGCACAAAACCCTTGTAAAGGTCTTCCATGGCTTCACGTTGTGCACATGATCTTTTAAACTAATATACATTTGTCTTTCCTCTATCGGTGAAGAATTAATAATTCATTGAGATTGTTGTTGTTCAACATTGTTTTTTTCCTCATGTTCATTTGACATATTTTGTGGCTAAATATATGGAGTCTTCAAAAGTATAATTTCATTTCTTGATCTTGAAATGATATCACTTCGATTATTGAAAAAATATTCCCAACAAACTGAATCAACTACATCAAAGTACTCATATGTATTTCTAATAGAACTTTTAATTTCTTCCAAGAATTTAGAATAATTTATATCTCTCTTATGCCTTCGTGCATTATGGATATCAACAATTTATTGTAATAAAAATATATTTGATGCAAATATTGGATGATCTAGAATGAAATTCAAAAATGCTAAACTTAATGAGAACCCCCATTCTGCAGCGGTTGCATATTTCTTGCTCCATATAAGTGTTTCCCATCAGTTTTTTTTAATACGAAATTGATGTTGGAAGCTAATGTCATTAAGTTGTTCAATGCATTTCTCCTCACCATCGATCCCAGAAAAAAAACCTTCACATGTCAATAGTTTCTTCCAACACGTGAAAAATAGGCTATGGAATGTATGTTTATTAATACATTCAATTAATGATGGCATGCTCCCAACATCCTTCCTCAATGTTACTAAAAAAGAATAAACATATGATCAATATGGTCATGAGTGTGCCCAAAAAGAAGGAAACCATGTTTACATATCCAAAAACAATTTGATTTTTGTTTTCACGACTAGTATTGTCTAATTGTAGATACAAAACTTTAGGAAGATTACCATACCAATGAGAAAGCACATAATGAATTATGGTTATGGTAAAATTTGCATCATTATGAATATTTGGACCTGTGAAGTAAACCCTTGGCTACATTTTCCCATTAAATACCATACTACCAACCAAGTGAAACTGAATAAAATTTTCCTCCTATAATTTTTTTGGTGCACAAACAAAATGTGGTAGAAGTGTTTTCTTCTAGTCCATACCATCAATTATCAAACCCAAATATATATTTGGATTATCATAACACTTTTTTCAATAGTTATACAACTTTTCCCTTTCACTTGTTTGCTGATTACGATGCTCTTGAAGTGCTTTGTAAATGGAATCTGCACATAACATAAAATAAACCTATTAATAAATTCAATTTCATACTTGATAATTATCCAATTTTTAAAAATAATGTTATGAATGCTGATCTGTTTTTGATTGTTAGTTTTTGCTATGATAATATCAATTACATATTTATAAACATGTGCTTGCTTATTTCTTCTTGTACTGAGGTTTCATTGGCTGTTTGTGTATGTAAACAGGTAAATTTCCTTAAGTTTAATATGACATTCATGAGAAAAATAGCTTCAAAAATAAGTACTAAACAAAAGAAATTAAAAGTACAACAAAACTTCAAAGAGACACTTTAACACAATGTTTTTATGAAGGAGTTCATCCCTCCTGGGCTACATCTCTTTGGTCTAGCTTCCATGGCTTGGACCTCTGTATTAGCTTAATAGGGAAAAACATTGTTTTACAAAGCTCTATGGCTCTTGATACCTACGCCAAGGTGTTTAGAATGACCAAATTATCTAATAAAACCTCTTCCTAAGCTCAATTTGGTTGAAAATTGCCCTCTCTATTACTTAGTCAGTCTTTTCCTAGAAAAGTTCCTCTAAATCTGAAATGACTCTAGTTAGCTCCGCCATTTTTGGAGTTCCCACTAAAATAGGAGGTTCGCCAGAATTTCCGCCAGTCTAAACTCAGATTTAACTAACGATTAATCGGGTTTAACGAAGGTAATTAGTGCTAACCCTGCGGATTATGCTAACTGCAGCCGAAAATGTTGGCGGTTTGGATGGGGTCACACGTCATGGTTACCTCATAGCTTTGGAGCCCGCCGCACTAACCGTTTGGTGTAACATCCATTGCGTTCACATGGGCGAGCATTAACTGTCATGGAGTTGTCTGGGGCGCTATTAACATAGCCACCTACCTAACAATTTGTGGTAATGAGTTCATATGGGGGAGGGATGGCCTGTGGGCTGGCCCTCCCTTAACTGCCAATTCCAACAACATTAAACCTTAAATAACCGGGAAGATCTTATGCGGTAAGAAGCACTATGCGGAGATGGTATGTGGCTTGGAATGTAGAACGTGGGGTCAAGCCCTAGTGCCTCCACAATAATTTTGCTAAACTATGCCGAGCCCTTAAACCATTGGGAGGTGCCATCCGGCGGCCTATGAGCTTGCCATGTGGCATTCTTTCATTGGCCCAAAAACAAACCAATCACAATGTGCCACATCACCACCTATGTAACCCAATAACAAGATGACACTTGGAGAACTGTGATTTGATGTTGACCACCTTTGACCCTTCCTAGTCACTTTCCATGTCAGTAGTACGGACTGCTGACTGTGCAATGACTAGACATATTTTTTAAAATTTCGCCTGTTTAACAAAGTGATCAGAACACAATAACTTTCTCATACGAACTTGGTTTTCAGCGAAACAAGTTGCGTTAGGATCATTTTTTTGAGACGAACATGGTCGTTCAAGTTTCGATCCATTATAAGAACTTTGATTTTTGAGCTAAATACTAAGTGCCTGATCATTCCTCCCCACTAGAAGCCTTTTGGGCCCCGAAAGATATTATCAATTGTTCAGTAGGTGAGGGTACAAATGCCTCACCTTCTTGATCTGCAACCATTTGGCTTGAGAAGGCTTTTGTCACTTGAGTCCCACTCTAAGGTATTTGACAACCCCTCTCTTCGAAGTCCTAATTCTTCTGTCAAGTATGAGATCTTGCTAAAACTCATCTAGTTATTCTAGCGAGAAATCATCTATTGATGGCAATTGAACATGATCTCTTTGATCATCAATTAAAGGAGCTTGAAATAATCTCAAATTCTCAACATTAACAACAAAGTATATTTGCATATAAGGAGGCAAATCAAGCTTAAAAGCATTGCTACCAATCTTTTTTTAGAATTTTGAAAGGACCATACCGGATTGGTTTAAGATTTTTAGTTTCCTCTTGAAGTCTCTCTTTGCTAATATATAACCAAAATTCATCGCCAACTTGAAATTTATGATCAACCCAATGTTTGTCATTCCTTTCCTTGTAGTTGCTTTGAATTTTCTCAAGCTGTTCCTGAACTGTATGATGTATCCATTGAATTTTCTCTATGAACTTCCTTTCCTTATCGATGTCACCGTGACCATCGATGACGACATCTTTCTCAAAGATGAAGTCCAATGGCGATCTTGGCAAGTACCCATAACATGCCTCAAATGGCGATGTGTTTGTGGAAGAATGCATTGCCCTGTTGTATGCATGCTGCATGTAATGCAACTGTTCATCCCACAACTTGGGATGTTTGCTACAATATCATCTAAGAAGATGAATAACTGTTCTATTGACCACCTCGGTTTGTCCATTTGTTTGTGGATGAAAGGATGTACTCTTCTTCAACTTTGTGTCCATCATGTCCCTCAATTTTGACCAAAAATTGCCAACAAATTGAGAATCTCGATCACTTACAATAGAAGTAGGAAGACCAAAATGAGCCCAAATGTTTTGCAGGAAAAGATGAGCTGTTTGTTCAGCTGTAATTTTCTTTTTACATGGTGTTAGTATGCACATTTTGCTGACCCTGTCTACAATTACATACAAATAATCATGACCTTTCGTTGACAATGGGAGACCTCCTATAAAATCCATTGAGATACTCTCCCATGGACGTGAAGGTACCAGAAGTGGAGTGTATAAACCAAGTTTCCTATTACTAGGCTTACTTTTAGCACATAAATAACAACCTCTTATGAAACAAGAAACATTATCCAACATGCGTGGCCAATAAAAATACCTTTGAAGATTCACTATTGTCTTGCCTACACCAAAGTGTCCAATAATCAATGAAGTGTGTGCCTCCCTTATGATACTGTTTCTTTCTACGAGTAGAATAAATAACTTGCCCAAGTGATACAACAAACTGTTATGTACATGATAATCCAACTCTTCAATTTGATTTCCTTGACTCAAGCTTGCATATACTTCTTGAAAGTCACTATCATTTGCATATTGTTCTATGTAATTTTCATGAAAAGCAGAATTATGCTTGAGTATAACAGATGATTTTACAATAGGCCTTGAAAGAATATCAACTACCTTATTGTAGATTCCCTTTTTATACATGATAACCAAATGAAATTGTTGTAGAAAGCCCATCCATCTGAAATGTTGTCACTGTTGCAACTTTGAATGTGAATGTAAATATTGCAATGGTTGATGGTCTGTATGAATGATGGTCTCCTTCCCCATCAAATAGTGCTACCATTTCTTAACACTTTGTACCAATGCATAAAGTTCTTTGTCATAGGTGGGATAGTTAGTGACAACTCCATTAAAGATTTCATAATGAAATGAAATGGGCTTACCATGCTGCCATAGAACTGCTCCCATGGCATAATTGCTTGCATCAGTTTGAATCTCGAATGACTGTCTAAGATCCAGAAGAGCCAATACCAGTGCTGAACTTATCTTTTTCTTCAAAGCATCAAATTATTTTTGCTGTACATCTCCCCAGTGGAATATTTTCTTGACACTTTTCAATGCATGTAATGGAGTTGCAATGGAAGAAAAATTAGCAATAAACTTTCTCCAATATTGTGTTGCCCCTAAAAAGCTTCTTACCTCTGTAAATGTATTGGGCTTGGGCCAATTCAGAATGACCTCAATTTTAGAGGGTTCTATCTTCAACTCACCTCCTCCAACAATGTGTCCCAAATACACTAAATAAGCCTTGCCAAATTCACATTTCGACATCTTTAAAAACAACTATTCTTTTCTCAATATGTCTAGTACTTTGTTTACATGCATGACATGTTCATCCCTTGACTTGCTGAATATGAGAATATCATCTAAGTAGAAAATGAAAAATTCATCTAGAAATTGTCTCAATACATCATTCATTACCCTCATGAAAGTAGCTGGAGAAATTGTAAGACCGAAAGGCATAACAAGCCACTCAAACAATCATTGTTTAGTTTTAAATGTAGTTTTCCAAATGTCTTCTTCAACTATCCTAACTTGATGATAACCACTTCGTAAGTCTAACTTAGTGAAATACTTTGCATACCTCAATTGATCAAGCAAATCATCAATTCTTGGAAGCGGATAACGATTCTTTACCGTGATTTTGTTCAGTGCACGTAAATCCACACACATGCGGAAAGTTCCATCCTTCTTTGGCACCAAGATAATGGGAAAACCACATGGTGAAGTAGATGGGTGTATGATACCTTTGTTCAACAATTCTTGAATTTTCTTTTTGATTTCAATTCTCTCCATAATCGACATGCGCTACATGCCTATGTTTGGAAGTAGAACATCTTGTTGCAACTGAATCTCATGATGAATTCCCCTCTCGGGAGGTAACCCCTTTGGTCCCTGAAACATCTCGCCATGCTTGCTCACCACATCAAACAAATCAGATTTCAATTTATGATCACAAACTTCAAAAGATTCATAATCAATACCATTATTTTTCTTGACCATGAGAAAAACACAATTTTTACTTGCATTTACTAGTCTCTTCATTTGTTAGGATATTCCAACACATAGGAAATAGTTAAGTGTAACTTGGTCTAGTGTAGAGTTAGGTAAAGTGTGTTTCTTTACTATGTACTTTTGTAACTTACAATCTGACGATCACGACATGTTCTAGACATTAAGCGATCCAACGGTTCATTCTCTCCTCGGTATTACGGACACTTGATCCGTGGCTTGACACCTGATTGGTCCATGATCTCTATTTAAAGAGCATGGAGGGTCATTTGTAGGGTGGCCGTTCATGAGAGAAGCTTATGTAAATTTTCTTTCTTTTATTAATAAATTGTCTGAAGTGGCCGAGTTGGCTCAGGCTGTTGACTGTTTCTCTCTTTGAGGGTTTTAACCACATCAAGAATACTGGTGTATTTATCTATGATATATTTTTTAGCAATGTCCTTTGGTGTTCTATCTGAGGAAATTACCTTATAAATTCCTACATGGTATCGGAGCCAAGTTGAGGGCTGCATCCATTGGTGATCCAAATCCGAAGCCAGTACAAGTGCATTCGACTATCATTTCCTAGATCAACGGTTTCTGACTACTTTCGGGCCGAGAGGACTACTCTATTGTGTTAGGAGTATCTGTTCTAGTGAGGAACCCCTTGAATTTCACGCGAAAAGGTTTCTGGTAGGCTTAGCTACGTCATTTTTAAGATCTAGTGGTATACAATCTTTATTTGCAGTTTTAGTTATTTATCTCTCTGTTTATTTTGATTTATTTAGCTCTTTGTTTTTTTATTACCGAATCTATACCTTTGATTTTTGCGTATGATTTTTAACCTACAACTCTGTGCGATCTCGGTAAATCAGAAACAAAAAGGAAGGATTTTTCTCATGCGTATGCTCTTTTCCGCTGCGCCTTAGGTGATCTCGGAAAATCAGAAACATTGAAAATGTTTAGTTTCTGGCAAAAGCTAACTTCAAGCCATAAGGTTTGGGTTTTTTAGTATGTTCATGTAGGTTTGTGTGGTTTTTTGTTTTGTAGGCAAAAATAGTTTTTTCAAGTAAGCACGCACCTTAAAGCTTCAGTGATTTAAAAAAATAAAAAAACCTTTCATCTTTTCCAAAAATTACTAACCTTTCAAACTAGCTCACTTGGTCCAAAGTTACTTTATGAGAATAGAGATATTGAGTTCAAGTCTTTATTTTTGTTGAGTTACTTTTTCAAAAAGCACATGTAACTTATGTTTTAAAGTTACTTTATGTAAAAGTGTTTTCACCCATTATAAAATGTGAGTCACTTATAATTCTAAAGTCTCTTTAGCTTTTATTTAAGTTACAATTTAGTGGGTAGCTCATAAATTACCATTGTAAAAGTGACTTTCACTTATTTATAAAAGTGCGTCACATAAAATCATTTTTTAAAGTGAGCTAATTAGATTAAGTTTGGAAAGGGGGGGATTTAAAAAAAATTAAATAACATTATCATTCACTTCCGCACATTCATGCACTTTGTCGGCATCTTCAACAACTTTTATTCGAAAAGCCATAACCTCTTCATCCGGAAGCTTATTTTTTTAATCGACCTAATTTTTCGAGATATTTCCATTGGAACACTTAGTTTTAGCATCTACAACTTCAGTTATGTTAAAATAGAAATTCTATGCCAAGTTATTCTTGACAGTATCAACTACTTCCAATGGTGTTCCTACATTGTGGATTTACTTAGAAGTAAAGGTCTTTACAAAATTGCCTCAGGCCAAGAAACTAAACCTAGAGATGAAGATAAGACAACCAAATGGGAAAACAGGCAAGATCAAGCATGTAGGTTGATAGGGATGTCTATTTCTCCAGACCTTAGATTCCATATCGCAGAACTTCATACCCCTAATGAAGCAATGAAACAAATCACTAAAATTTTTCGAATACAAAATGAAATTAGAGCCCATCAACATGAAAATGAATTGCTTATGTTGGACCCTAATAATTTTTCTTCCATTGAATATTTTTTCTCCAAGTTCAAGACCCTTAGACTTCTCTTGGAAGGTGTTAAGGTTAAGAAAGAAGATGGTAGCCTTATCTATTCCATTCTTACTAAGTTGGGACCAACATACTCTGTGTTTGTTTCCACCTTCCATTCTACTAGAGAAGCATTTATTTCTCAAGGACAAGACTACAAGTCCCCCTCTTTTGATGCCTTTTGTGATTCCTTAATAAGAGAACAAGAAAAACTCTTACATCTTGGTCTTCTTAATCTTGGAAACTCTTCTAAGAAAGCCTTAGCCACCCAACAACAACCAAATTCAAATAATCCTAAGAAGCAATATCCTAAAGAGAGTGGTCCTAAACCAAACAAGGGTTCTAAGCAATTTTAGTCTCAAAATGAAAAATCAATTGAACAAAATGATAAGACAAATAAAAACAAAGGGAAGAAAAATGATAGACATTGCAACTTTTGTAATAAAGATGGCCACTTAGAATCCAAATGCTTTAAGAAGATGGAAGCCTTGGAAGCAACAATGAAGAAGCATAACATCCATTTGGAGCACTCTTCAACTTCAACTTCATCTTCAGGAATTGCACTTTCTGCATGTGGTTGTCAAACATCTCGGTTTGGTTATGCACTAAATGTATCTTCTTCTACTCATTCTCATGAGTGGCTCATTGATTCTATAGATTCTTATCACATGGCCAAAAGCAAAGCCATCTTTTCTTCTTTAAATGATTGTAACACCAAAAATATATATGTTGGTGATGCTAGATCTCTTAGTGTTTTAGGGACTGGAACTATTCATCTAGACAATGGTCAATTTAATTATGTATTATGTTTTCCAACCTTATCTTGCAACCTTCTATCTGTATATCACATAACTCATTCAGGTGAAAAAAAATTGTTGAATTCTCACCTTATGATGTTGTAATTAAGGATCTAAGAGACCCTAGACAGATTTTAGATATTGGCATTGTTGATGATTCTACAAGGTTGTATAAGTTTAACAACTTTGGGTCATCAAATCTTCCCTCGGTATTTGTTTTTCATAATGATAAAGTGAGCAAACTTTGGCATGATTGACTTGGTCACTTAAACTATCACTCCCTTTAAAATCTATGTAAAGAAAATATGGTGACGGGTCTTCCTATGGTATGTTGCAGAGATGGTGTTTGTTCTGGATGTGTACTTGGAAAAAATCAACGAGATAGTTTTGAAAAATGTGCCTCTTAGCATGCCTCAGTCCCTTTATAGCTTGTGCATAGTGATTATGTGGTCCACTTCTAGTTGTTTCATTCTTTGGTTACAAGTATTTCTTAACTTTCATTGATGATTTCTCGAGACGCACTTGGGTATACTTATTAAAACTCAAGAGTGAAGTATTTAACATGTTCTTAGTCTTTAAGGCCTTTGTTGAGAAACAATCTGTACATCAAATGCTTAAGCTAAGATCTGATAAGGGCAGATAATATGTTAACAAAAAATTTATCAACTTTTGCACTGAGCATGGAATTCAAATGCAACATACTATTCCATATAATCCACAAAAAAAAGGTGTAGATGAAAGGAAGAACACACCTTAAAGGAAATGGCTAATTGTATGCTTCAATCTAAAGGACTTAGCCTTAATTTTTGGGTAGAAGCAATTAACTGTGAAAATTACATAGTAAATCACACTTCTACTAAGGTTTTAAATAATATCACTCTAGAAGAAACATGGATCTCAATTAAAATAGATGTAAGTCACTGTTGACTTGAGGGGGCCTAACCCAGGTTCAACGTTAGTTATCCAAAAAAATCCCTACACTACTAGCCCTTTCGGCATCAACCCGCAGAGCGCGGACTGAAGTCTCACCCAAAGCAGTATGGGGGGATGTTGGAACCAAGTTTCCGCACCCTTGAGATGGTTGTGATGTCAGTTTATTCCGACTATACCTGTCTTCATGTAGCTTTCTTAGCCCTATGTTCCACCCTTTAGTACCTTCGCGAAAGGGTACAATTTGTTTTCGCACAGCCCTAACCTGCGGCTCAGGGACTTTCGCACTACTAGGGTACCGAACTGCGATATCTTCCAAATTAGGATAAGTGTCTTACTTATCTTATTAACCGATCTTAGTTAGCTTTGCTAAACATATGTTCTTACTTGCGTTCACTTAACCAACACATTTACATACATTCGCGCATCATATAAGCATTACAAGTAAAATTCATACCCAACATCACAAGATGCATAAACAAGAAATAAAGATGCATAAATTGTAGAATACTTCTCTTTATTGATAATTTCAGAAAATTACAGACTTGACTTGCCCTGCGCACTCAGCTCTAGGGGTCTGCGCACTGAGCTGCAAACTTCTACCCTAGGCCTCTGCGCACTCAGCTGCAGAGCCTCTACCTACGTTACGACCCAAAACTTAGACTTCTACTTCAGAGCTATCTCTCATACATCATGTCTTCTTGATTGCTATCAATTATTTAGAGCTTACCTGTATTTGTACAATTCCATGGTCTGCGGACCATGGGTAGATCTTCTACAACCGACATTACAATTCCAAAATAAGGGTGGACAACCCTATGACTCTTTAACGCCTATGCACTCCGTGACCACAATAGGTAGAGTCTTTACAATTGGATTACGAAATTTGACCAAAATATGGGCTTTTAGTCCCAAAACTACCCTTGGGGGATCCTGCGCCGAAGAGGCCCCCAACACAAACATCGTGACACCCCCTCGAGTCACTCTACACGCGTGGAGATCTTAGCGCAAAGACCTCCCAGCTCCGTTTGGATGACCGCAACCTCGACAACACACTGAGTGGCCGCTTACTGGACTTCTTCCTTTTTCTGCTCGGTGACTGCCAGCCTAAATCTTCTGCTGAGTTTTCTACAGTGTCACGAAATTTCCTTCAATGAAAGCTGTGATCTTATATGCCTCGTCTATCCATGGTTGTAAGCATGCTTTTAGGACCTCTTCTTTGTGCCGAGCGACATCCACCTTTTCCTTAAGTGCCTTTTCCTCATGCATCTGTGCAAGCCTCTGTGTAAGGCTGACCATCTGCGTGGTCCCTTTGACCTCGTCATATCTTTGTTGTAGCTCATGCGCCTCTGTCTCCAGGTGCTCTACATTCGGGTCCTCCTGTAGAGTGTTAGGACCTCAAATGATTGTTCAAAAAGTCACGTGTAGTGCGCTACAACACTTTCGATCGCCGCTATTGCTGTTGCAACAATGGTGGCACGCTGTTCCTTGACTTCCGGCGGGGTTGAAGGCTGAGTCCTCAACTGTAATTCTGTGATCTGCAAGTTCAGCTCCAACTGAATCTTGACCATCTCTGTCCAAATGTCGCGCACCCCTGTGGCCAACTTGCAGACACGCGCCTCTACTGGTTCTTCTGCCTAAATTTCCAACTCCGAGACCATTCGGTAGGCCTCCTCCACTACCTACATGATTTACTTATTTCTTTCCACTGCCTCGTTGCACTACATGCTCAACTACTCGATGTTGATGCATCGCTCGCTCATCACCTGCAAAGCGTGACTCTCACGGGCCCTAAGTTTTGCGGTGATTCCATCCTGTAGGAGGTGGAGTGTCTATCCAGGGAGCATGTCCATATTCAACCCCACCCCTTTCAGGCTGTTGACCATGGGCTTGTCGGCCTCATTTTCTGTAGTAAGTCCCCCATCTGGTAGCATTATCGTGTTGGTCACCTTTGTGCGCAACATCTCTACGACAGCTTAAGTGCTGATTGCGAGGTTGGTGGACACTATGCTAGCCTGTGGAGTGTGAGCCTACAACTTCTGCAGCTCTGTCCGGAGAGCCCCTAATATTAATCGCTGCTACTCTTTGAATTGTTAAAGGGCCTCTGCGGTGACATCCCTCACCGGTTCTCCAATATCGTGCAAATCCCATTTAGTGAGGGTGATTGGGTCGAAGGATGTCTTTGATGCCTTGGTTTTCTTTATTGGCCCAGCCTTCTCTTGCGGTCGCTAATGCTTGAGTTGGGTGGACGTCGTCTGTGGGTCCACGCCACCTTGTTCTGTTGGCTCTGTTTCTGCCTTAGCCCCAGGCGAAGGTGACTTCTATCCTTCGTGCTCTTCTCCTCCTGTCTTCTGCTGTTCTGCCAATTTCGTGGCTTTGCACGCTGCTTGGGTCTTAGCCTCCGCTTCCTATTTTCTGTGCTTCTCATCCAGCTATGCCATTCTGAGCTTTGTTTCTTCCTTCTTACGTTGCGCAGCGGACTTGTTCGTTTCCACCGTAGAGCCTGTTGCAGCGCGCCACTCGACGTCCAAGACTCAAGGACTGCAAAGATAACATCATCAGTTGCTAGATATGGTAAGTTATGCCATGTCTTCATAGGTTCCTTCCGCGCCTGATAAAGCCATGGCGGAAATCTACTTTGAACTTTTCAAACTAGCGTATACTATGGGTGACAACCTCAGCTTGCGATTGATCCCCATCTGAATACTCATCTCCATCAAGATCTAAGAGATCTTGCTTTATTTTACACGTTGCACGTCCTTGGTCTCCCACAGCGAAGCGTACTTCGCTGCCTCTAGAAGGTCCGGTGTGACCGAAGGGAATTAGTTGTCTTCTAGCAGCTCCCATGCCACTAGTACAATCGACAACAAGAGCCACAGGTAGTGGAATGTCTTGCCCTTCTCCTGTGCCTCGTGACAATTCACAAGGAACTCATCGCATAGATAATTCACCCAGTTGAACTAGACTCCTTCAATGCATTAGGCTGTTAGTGCAATCACAGGAATGGGCACCTTCCCTGCTAATATTTGCGTGACACTTTCGCATCACCTTCCCTACTAATATTTGCATTGCTACCTTGACTGTAGGGTTATTAATGCTGGAGATGGCATATTCTCGATTCTTCTTCTCCAACTTGAATTTCTTCTTCATAGCTTCCATGAGGGCCAACTCACCACCCTTTCCTTCTGATATATTGGCTGGATTCTCCCCTGCGTAAGGCAGCTGTGTGATCCGATGAATCAAGTGGTTTGTGATGGGAATGGGCTCCTCCAGCCACAAACACATCATGCACCAAGTAGAGAAGCTGCCTGATGACAAAGACAGTTACTGGAGTGCGGTGGTAATGCAGTACCCAAAGAGGGTTGAGCAACCCGACTTTCTCTACACCCTTGAGCCATCTCCACAGATCTAATTCGATCGTTCCAATAGTTGTATCAATACGTTGATGCATTAAGAACTAAGTTGATAAATGCGGGAATTTCTCATGATTTGCGAGGTCCTAATATTCGAACTTTAGTACAAGAACTGCCCCAAGTGCGGCCCCTCAAAAACAATGTCATATGGGTACAATGGAGTTTTCAAGGAGCTCTTGCTCTTGTCTATTTCCTTTGCATCTTGGCTTTGCCCTTGCGCGGAGGAACATATTCTGGTAACCTAGTAATAGATTCCGCACCCTGGGTTTCAACTTCCATTTCCAAATCCTCCTCATCTGCCAGGATTTCTTCAGATTCTTCCTCGTCTGCCTCCAGATTAATGGCCTTCCCCTTTTCCTTCAAAGTGAGCTTGGTCCTCTGTGGGTTTCTTGGTGAGATGCGCAATGGTAGCATAGTTTGCTTATCCTTCTTGGGTCTCAGTGTCCTGTGTGATTTAGGGACTTCGACTACCACTTTGGCACTCTCTGGGGCAACTTTTACTACCTCAATTTCCTGCGCAGCTTCCTTAGCTATCACCGCTCCTGTGTCCATGGCTTCTGCGGGTGCTGACATAATGCTATTCCACAATTCTTGCAGTGCCTTTGGTAGTTGATAAAACAATGAATTCGCTTTCAGAGTCTCGAATAGGTCTCGGTTCATGTATACCTGAGAACACAACAACTCAGTTCTCAAAATGCCAAGTGTTTTTCACTGGACAACCTCCTATAATTTATAGGGCCTTTTGAATTCAAATATGACCATTCCCCCCACATTCAACCCATTAATGCTAGATTTGCGGTAGATTTTCAAGAATCTAATCCATAAATTTCACCTTAAATGTCTACTGCCCGCTCCATTTGGTGACAATCTAACCATCAAATCGTGAATAATGAATTTAACATCACTTTCTGGTGGACCTGCATGCTATTTCCACGAGTAGCGCAGTTGCCTTCGTGCTGTCGCGGACCCTGTGACACTTCCCTGCTTTGTGCAGTCCTGAAATCGCACAACTCCCAAACCCGGGTAGTGTAGTTTATAGTCCCGCACCTCCTTTCAGCTGCCTCGAGTGCTAAGACCATGCTTCTGTTGCATAGTCAGATGGCGGGCCACCTGTGTATGGCTTCAATCGAATGCCATTCACCTTTCCTGGGAAGGGATGTCCATTCAACTTAACCAACTGGACCATGCCACTGTCGGTAATCTCCTTAATAACATGGGGCCCTAACCAGTGCATCCTGAATTTTCTAGGGAATTTATCAAACTTACTACCATACAACAAAGCCAGATCATTTACCTTAAATGTGTGCAACTTGATGTGTCAATCATGCCATGCCTTTTCACGCTGCTTTTGGACCTGCTGGTGAAATCCAGCCAAAAATATTTCCTCTTCAAGCTCATCCAGCTATGCGAGCCTCTCTTCTGGGGCTCCGCAATCTGTCATACCGTGAGCACCACTATGCATAGACTAGGCACAATGTACTCATAAGCATCACCGCTTCAATCCTGTATACCAGCCTAAAGGGTGTCTGTCTTGTTAACTTCTTGCACGTCGTCCGATAAGCCCATAACACTGCAAGTATGCATAGGTCCCAATCGTTTCGCTGAGTGTTGCAAACCTTGGTCAGCGTGTTCTCCAACACTTTAGTGAATGCTTCCACCATCCCATTAGCCTGAGGGTGATAAGGTGTGCTCTTCTGGTGATATACCTGAAATTCTTCTGTTAGTGCATTGATTGTTTCATTTAGAAAGTGCATACCCCGATCACTCATCAAAATATTTAGACATCCAAATCACACCAATACATACTCAAATAGGAACTTTACATCCATTGCGCCTGTGCAATACTTCACAGGCTACGCTTCTGCCCATCATGTCAAATAATCCGTTGCGATGATGATATACCGTGCCCCTGTCTTCCCTTGTGGCTGAATGGGTCCTACAAACTCCGTTGCCAACTTCTCGAAAGGTTGCAAGATCATTTGTGGATTCAAAGGAATTTCATCCCTCCATGATGGCCTGCTTGATCGCTGACATACATCAGATGCCTTACAATATTATTTTGAGTCTTGATGAAGGGTTGGCCACCACAACCTTACGCATAGAATCTTCTGTACAGTTTCTCTCCCTACATAGTGTCCTCCTGCGACGCCCCCATAAGCGTCCGCAAGGATGCTATTTCTCTCGAACTCTGGTACATATCTTCACAATATCTCATGTGACCCCATTTTGTATAGATGTCCAACAATGACAGAAAAATCTTCCACGCGCACCACTAATTCCTTCTTTTGTTGGATAGAGTATCCTTCTGGTGCAGTTGTTGTTGTTAGGAAGTGTATTATATCCTCAAAATGACCATCTGCAACACGTACTGTAAATAACTGTGCGTTAGGCAATCCTTCTTCCAAGTTAGTAGGTTCCTCCCCTATTTTGATTTGCGACAGATGATCTGGTCCCGTGTTCAATTGTCCGGGCTTCACAACAACTTCAAAATCATACTCTTGGAACAATAAGAGCCATTTGCAGATTCGCGCCCCCAACACAAGCTTATTGACTAGGTACTTCAGCGTGGAGTAATCCATATACATTTTAAAATGGCCTCCTAGCAAGTAGTGTCAGTACTTCTGGAGCGTATACAACATAGCTATCCCCTCGTGTTCAGTGGTAAAATAGTTCTTCTCTACTTTGGATAATGTGCGACTTGCGAACGCGATAGGATGGTCCAAGCCTTCACATCCATCCTATGTTAGTACTGCCCCCAACGCTATACATGACGCGTCAACATGTACATGGAACTCTTTCTTCCAGTTCAGGAAGATTAGAATTGGCACGGTAACCATATTTTCTTTCAATATATCCAAACTTTTCTTATAGTCATCGTCCAACAGAATGTGACATCCTTCTTCAACAATTTTTCCATCAGCGTGGTGATCTGGGCATAGCCTTTGATAAACTTTCTATAATATCCCGTATGTCCCAGAGTAGCGCCCAACTATTTCACACTCCTCACCACTTCCAAGTTTAGTATCACCGCGATCTTCATAGGGTCTACCATCAGTCCTTGTCTGCAAACCACATGCCCCAATAAGTTCCCAAACGGAACACAAAATATACACTTCTTGAGATTGAGCGCGATCTGGTATCTTCGACAGGTATCCAACATCAGGGGCAACCTTGCTACGTGGCACTTAACCAGCCCAAATACAATCCAGACATCAAAATATACCTCTAGGAACTTATGAATAATTTCCTTGAATGTTGCAACAACCATGCGCGAAAATATTGTAGGCACATTCTTCAATCCAAATAGCATTACGGTGTATTGAAAACAACCCCACTCAGTTGCGAAGGTTGTCCTGCTCCTATCCTGCGACGCGATTTTGATTTGGTGGTACCTAGAAAACCCATCAGCGAAGGAATATACTTCCTGGCCACCTACATTTTCCAACAATTCATCTATGAAGGGAGTTGAGAAAGGATCATGCACACAAGTGTCATTCAGTTTTCTGAGATCCACGCATATCCTTGTCTCATCCTTCTGCTTTTTATCTTGCACGACCATAGGGCTTACCCAATTAGATTCTTCCACAGGCTCAATGATGCCTGCTACTAGCATCTTGTCTAGTTTTGAGCGGACCTTCTCCTTTTCTTTCGGATTGAGGCGGTAACGCCTCTACTTAACTGGCTTGGCGTCGGGTTTTAACGTGATCTTCATTACTCCTAGGTCTTCGATTATTCCTTTCAGATCTGTAAACTTGGTAGAGAATAAGTCCTACTATTCACAAAGAAATTTAGCGACCTTATCCACCATCGCGTCATCCCAGTAGTCTCCAATCTTTGCGAATTTGGGTTTTGCCTCCATACCAATGTTCACTTGTTTTTTTTTCACTGGCGCGGTTATATCAGGGTTCTCAATCTATGGTCCTTGAACCTCGTGGTGGCCTTTTGTTTCTGGAATGTTAATTTTCCACGGATCCTCATCCTCATCTTCAACAATTACATTATAACATTCGAGCGCGTGACTCAACTGAGTAGCCTATTCAGGCTAAATTAGGTATAAAGGATCCTGCGGTATCCTAAAGATGGCTGCTCTAAGCTCTTGTAGCACCTCATCAATACTCTCAAACCTGTCCTCAAAATTGAATGTTATCATGAATCCTTTGCGTAGGATATCCCAGTCACCTGTTCCATGGCAGAGGTCTGTTTCTATATACCAATTCATTGGGATAACATCTAGGGTATGACAGAACAGGTGCACCCACTTAGGTTGGGGCTTTTCTCCATAAGCCTGTGTCCATTTGGACAGATGCGCACACGGATCATTCTTCCCATCGTACTTGTCTGTCAATCACATCTTAGGCTTCCCAAATCATGTTCTCATCATCCTCCTACATTCGTGCCAATCATCAAAGCTTCCCTTGTGCATACCCCACCATCTTGCGGGTGTAGCGTGCAGTGCCCAGTCCAAGGCCTGGAAGCACTACTTTTCTGGTACCTCCCTTTCAAATGAATCCAAAAATACATCTACCTCATTTAGACCATCATAAATAGGAAAATTTCTTTCCTCTATCGATACACAATGCAACGACGAGGTCATCATATTGCAATTCAACGTAGTTACTTCGTGTAACCGATTCTACCAGTGTTCTATTTCTTTGTCGGTGTCCAAAGTGCAGGAACTCTCGTGATCCCATGTAATCCGTCCATCCACGGTGGGATTCACCTAGTATTGGTCTCATGCTGTTATCTTATAGATTCATTTCAAATCATCATCGCTCTCATAATCACGGACCGGTTCCGTATAGCGTGATCCTTCAGTAGGATCGAGGGGTATTATTATGCGCAGTGATTTATTCTCAAAGATCATCTTTCAATTCTTCAGATTGACTATCCTGTTCATATCAGTAGACCAGTAAATTACGAGGAGTGCAGGGTAGGGATTGCTATCATCCACTATCTCTATTACTTCAAAATCCACCAGCACACTCACTCCCTCAATGTCCACGATCACCCCTTGCAGCTGCCCCATGGGGATGATTTTTTGTTGATTCACCATCATTAGCTGAATCAGAGACCATTGTAGTGCAGGTCTCCCCATTTTCTCCCAAGTTTTCTTTAGTAGGACATTCACATCTGAACCCAGGTCCAAAATGATCTGATCCATTTTACTCTCCTATTTGTGCGGTCAGTCTCATCTCCCGTCCTGTCCTTGTTTTGTGCTTGCCAATATTTCATACTATGTGTGGTTCACCTGACGTGGTTCCAACACATATATTGATTAGTTCTTGTAGCCCTTTCACAACCTTACTGTCACAAAATAATTTCATAGAGGTTTCCAGGAAAGTTGTGAGCATAGAGGGGTCCATCTCCGACTCAGGCTTGTTCTTTCTTCCTGAGGTGGAGGCCTCAACAAAGCTCTTCTTAGCTTCCATGAAGGTTTCATAAGCGCACTCCAAATCAAACTCAACCTCTTTCGTCGGGGCTTTGCGAACCCATGTACTGTCTTTTGGTTGTTTTCCCTTGTCATCCCCTATCATGATTCCACTCCTGAGCACTATATGTACATTCAGATATTTTTCATGTGGCTCATACCTCATCATCTGAAGGTTCTGAGTCGTTGGAGGTGGTAGTGCCCCTTTGTCTTGTATCCTAGCTATCAGCGTAGGACAGTATTCTGTTTCATGATCAAATAACGTGCAATACTTGCACGATGGATGCATTGGATTAGTTCAATCACGGGCACAGTGTCTTGGTCCTCCGGAATTGTAGCAAATCAACTGTCCTCGACCTCTACCGGGTCCTCCTCCACTTAGGCCTCGTCTGCACCCCTAAAATCCCATCTGTGCCATTCCTGCATTCTAGTGGAGGGGCCTTGTTTTGGCTTGAACCCTATATGCGAGAGTTCTATCCATCATCAATTTATAGCTCTTCCAAGTACGCTCATCATGTCCCACTGACCTACAAAAGTTGCAAAACGACTGTTGTGGTGCTTGTACATACTTCTATAGCAAGTGAGAGTTATCTGTGGCATGTTTTCTGGCTACCTGACAGATAGCGCACCATAATGCAGGCCCTGTGCTAGGTCCTGCTTGAGCTTCTGGCCTTAAAGGCAACGGTCCTCCCCCTGCAAGGTAATTCACAAAGACCGGGCTATGGTCTTTGTCATGACCCTGACTCTTTGCATTTCAAGCACTATACTTCCTCGTGTACCTCTGGTCGAACCATCCTGTCCTGCTTCAGACCTTGCATCTCAAGGAACAGATTCTTTAGCTGTGCATGGATCTGCTGAACTCCTAGATTAGGATCTTGCATTAGAGTCTCATGTAGTCTCATGGAAATCTCCAAGGCCTCTGCCTGATTTGTTATCTTCTGTTGCGACAAAACACTTCTTAAGTGTGGTAGTAGTGAAGCCACAAACCACTTGCGATGCTGTCCATATGTCATATTCATGTTGGCTTCATGGATTATACATTTCAACCTTTGATCTAGTTCCCAAGGCATCTCGTCTGGTCGCATCGTGATCTCTTTGAATCCCACAATTGACTGTGCCTAAGATTTAGGCCTGCTAAATTCCCTATTTAGTGCTATATGGATGTCTGCTACTCCAACATTCGACTTATCATTAGAGTACTTAATATACCATGTTATCGTGTGATCTTGCAGAAAACTAACCAGTGTCGCCTTGTTTATGTGGTCATTTGTAACACCTTGAGCTTCCCATACAACCCTCACAATGAACTAGAATTGGTTTGTGTCCTCATTTCCCAAGCCTTTGAACAAAGGAAACTTCAATGTATTTTCCATACTGAACCGCGGTGGAGGTGGAGGTGGTATGGGTGAAGTTGGGGGTGATGGCGGTGAAGTCGGAGGTGGTGTGGGAAGAGGTGGTATTCGTAGGAATCCTTGTCTTATTAATTGAATAGCACTCCACGGAGAAACCTTCGTTATCACTTCTTCATTCCTTGACATAGGTGAAATCAAGGGGCTATACTCTAGACCCTTATTTCTTTCGTTTCTGTAAATTTTTCTACTTCGCGTAGTCCCGAACATCAAGGTAGCTGCATAACCCATTTTTCGCACAACAACATTTTAATCCAAGTATTCAAAGATTTTATGTACTTACCTCGTTGTCCTTTGAAAAAGTGTCCCTACGCCTTGTCATAGCTAACTGAGGTGCCGACCACGAATTCAGTAACAAATCCTCCTATGACGCGATCGAGCCAATGATCAACAACGCGGGTGATCTTATCCTTCGATGCTTCCAACCTTTGCACTAGCTATGGGGTCCACACAATAGGACCGTCAAGTTTCCACCTTCCTTGGCTATCTGCTAGCTTCATGATCCACTCATATAGCTCAATAGGGAAAGAAAATAAAAATTTCTCGTGGATTTCTGTATACAGGTACTGGTCCAACCACTGTTCCTTTGTCAGTCGCGGGTTTTTGTTCTCTCGTGCCACGAATTCATGGATTTTTTTATCCAACCAGTCTCCAATCTCCTTCGTCGTTGGATTCTAGTGATACAAAATCACACATCTCTTATGCAAATTTTGGTCTTGATAACGAAACCATCTGTTGGCTTGAGGGGGACTAACCTAGGTTCAACATTGGTTAGCCAAAAAAAATCCCTACACGACTGGCCCTTTTGGCATCAGCCCGTAGAGTGTGAACTGAAGTCTCACCTGAAGCAGTATGGGGGGGTGTTGGAACCAAGTTTCCGCACCCTTGAGATGGTTGTGATGTCGGTTTATTCTGGCTATACATGCCTTCGCGCAAGTTTCTTAACTCTCTCTTCCACCCTTCAATACCTTCGCGAAAGGGTACAATTGGTTTTCACACAACCCTAACCTACGACTCAGTGACTTTCGCGCTGCTAGGGCAGCGAACTGTGATATCTCCCAAACTAGGCTAAGTGTCTTACTTATCTTATTAACCAATCTTAGTTAGATTCACGTAAACAGATGTTCTTACTTGTGTCACTTAACCAACATATTTACATACATTCACACATCATATAAGCATTATAAGTGAAATTCATACCCAACATAACAAGATGCATAAATAGGAAATAAAGATGTATAAATATTAAAACACTTCTCTTTATTGATAATTTTAGACAATTACAGACTTGACCCGCCCTGCGCACTCAACTACATGGGTCCGCGCACTCAACTACATGGGTCCGCGCACTCAACTACAGACTTCTACCCTAGGCCTCTACACACTCAGCTGTAGAGCCTCTACCTAGCTACGGCCCACAACTTAGACTTCTACTTTAGAGCTATCTCTCATACATAATACCTTCTTGATTGCTATCAACTACTTAGAGCTTAGCTCTATTTACATAATTCCATGGTCCGCGGACCATGGGTAGATCTTCTACATTCAACATTACAATTCCAAAATAAGGGCAGACAACCCTATGACTCTTTAACACCTAAGCACTCCGCGACCACAATATGCAGGGTATCTACACTTAGATGACAAAATTTGACCAAAATATGGACTTTTAGCCCAAAAACTACCCTTGGGGGATCCCGCGCCCAATAGTCACTTTCGTGTTTTTGGAAGTGAATCAGGGGCCCATATTCTAGATGAGAAACATAAAGCTTTAGAACCTAAGAGTGAAAAATGTATTTTTTTTGGATATTTTGAAGATGTCAAAGGATATAGACTTATTCCACTTAAGTCCAAAAATATTATCATTAGAAGAGATGTAAAGTTTGCTGAAAATATATTGGCCTACGAGCCTAGTTCGGCGAATGTGCCGCATCTCTCTATCCCTTCTACTTCTGAAAATATTTCTTCTTTAGATGATGATAGTGAGGATGACAATCCTCCCCCACCTTCTCAGGATCCTCCTTTAGCTCCTCAGCTTCCAAAATGGGTCCGCGCTACTCGAGATGTAGTAGGTGATCTTGCAAGTGATCCTACAGATCAGCACCACACTTGTTCTCAGTTTGATAGAGCCTCTTATTTACAGGATCAAGCTCCAACGAATTATGACCCTGATACCTTTGCAGAAGCTTCAGGCCATCCAGATTGGGACACAGCTATGAATGAATAATATCATTCATTATTGGCAAATGATACATGGGATATTGTTCCTCTTCCAAAGGGACGAAAAATTGTTAGATGCAAATGGGTTTACAGAACCAAGTATGGATCAGATGGAAAAGTTGATAAACATAAAGCTCGTCTTGTTGATAAGGGTTTTTCACAAGTTGAAGGCATTGACTATACTGAAACCTTCTCCCCTATTGCCAAAATGAACTCTATTCACCTTGTTCTTTCCCTTGCTGCCTCTTTCAAATGGGAAGTCCATCATATGGATGTTAAATATGCCTTTTTGCATGGGGACTTGGATGAAGAAATCTATATGGAACAACCTCCTGGATTTATACAACCAGAATCCAACCTTGTATGTTAGCTTAAGAAATCCCTTTATGGTCTCAAGCAAGCCCCTTAGGCTTGGTATGCCAAAATGGGTAGATTTCTTTCAGATACTGGCTTTTCTAGGTGTCATTCTGAC
This sequence comes from Pinus taeda, assembly GCA_000404065.3. NCBI lineage: Eukaryota > Viridiplantae > Streptophyta > Pinopsida > Pinales > Pinaceae > Pinus > Pinus taeda. Next base: position 236,282 of record APFE031164320.1, read on the forward strand.
AATACTGTCTACACCAAGAAAGTGGGTAAGTCTCTTATCATTATTGTTCTTTATGTTGATGCTCTTATACTTACTGGTAGTGATCCCAACCTTATAAGCCATGTGAAGTCCAACCTTAAAAACCAGTTTGAAATGATAGACTTAGGACACTTGCATTATTTTCTTGGTCTTCAATTCTTGCAATCCAAGGAAGGTATTTCCCTTTCCCAGTCCAAGTATGCCTGTGATCTTCTACGCCACTTTCACATGGAAGACTGTAAGCTAGCCCCTTCTCCTTTTCAGTCTAGAGCCAAACGTTCAGTCATTTGTACTTCCCCTAAAGTTGATGCTATCTTATACCGTCAGCTTGTAGGAAAACTTTCGTATCTGACCCATACTTGTCCTGACCTTTCCTTTGATATTGGCCTTATTGATCAGTTTATGCAAAACCCACATGAAATTCATTGGAAAGAAGCTAAAAGAATACTTCGTTATGTTCGAGGTACATTTCAGTTTGGGATTCATTACAGTGCAAAAGCATCTTCTCTATTGGTTGGTTTTACTGATTCCGATTGGGTTGGTGACCCTGATGATCGAAAGTCTACTGCAGGTTATGTCTTCACTCTTGGTTTTGGACCTATTAAATGGGCTTGCAAGAAAAAAAGTGCCATTTCTCTTTCTTTAGCAGAAGAAGAGTATCATGGCACCGTAGAAACTAGTAAGGAAGCCCTGTGGCTTCGTCAGATCTATCAGATTTTGGCTTTCAGCAGCAACATCTGACTACACTTTGGTGTGATAATCAAAGTTCCATTCAACTATGCAAAGATCCAGTCCAAAAATAGTGCAACAAACACATTGAAATACACATTCACTTCATCATAAAGCTCATTCATGACCATGTTCTTGAAGTGCAATATTGTTCAACAAATGATCAAGTTGCATACATATTTACAAAGGCTCTCACAGAGGCGAAGTTTACTAAACTTTGATTTATGGTTAGAGTTCATCAAGTTGTCGCTAAGGGGGGATAGGCTCTAATGCCTCCTTCCTTCTCCTATTGTGTCATATTTGTACATCCTTCAATCCTATCCCAAGTTGTTCTTAAGGGGGGATGTTAGGATATTCTGACACATAGGAAATAGTTAAGTATAACTTGGTTTAGTGTATAGTTAGCTAAACTGTGTTTCTTTACTATTTACTTTTGTAACTTACAATCCAACGGTCACGATATGTTCTAGACATTAAGTGATCCGACAGTGCATTCTCTCCTCAGTTTTATTGACACTTGATCAGTGGCTTAACACCCGATTGGTCCATGATCTCTATTTAAAGAGCATGGAGGGTCGTTTGTATGGTGACCATTCATGAGAGAAGCTTATGTAAATTTTCTTTCTTCTATTAATAAATTTCTTGAAGTGGCCACGTTGGCTCAGGTCGTGGACTGTTTCCCTCTTTGAGGGTTTTAACCACGTCAAGAATACTGGTGTATTTATCTGTGACCTGTTTGTGAGCGATATTCTTTGGTGTTCTATATGAGGAACTTACCCTGTAAATTCCCACATCATCTACCCTGCAATAACCAAAGAAATGTTCAGCTTTTTACGACGGGCTCTCACAATATACTCCACCCCATTATTGAGAAATATGTATTTGTTGTCATGGGGATAAAACATTTCTTTTCTATCATACAAATAAGGACTACCCACAATGATTCGTGAGATGTCAAGTTGAACTACATCTAACTCAACTTCATCAATGAACTTTTCAATAATGGTGAACTTGAATAAACACTTCCTTGTAACCTGTAAAGTTTGCATTGTTAACTATCCAACCTAACGGATATGGCTTATGATAAGGTAAAGTTTCAAGGTTTAGTTTTTAGCCAAGTCTTCTGAAATCAAGTTTGATTGTGACCCACTATCGAATAATGCATCAATATTTGTAAAATTTTAAATCACTCTTACATGAAACAACTCTATGCTTGATTCTTCATTTGGAGTGTTGTTTTGACTATGTGATGAACTAGTGCTTGCAACAATTTCTTTTCCTTTTGTAACCATGGCTGAAATCTTGGTCTCATCACTAGAATCTGAACCAAGGTCATGTTGTGTGGTAGCGGTTGTCTTTTGTTTTCCCTTATTGTTTTGTTTCTTAGGCCTTAATTTGGGATGCAATTTCTAGTAGAAGGCTTCATCATGACCCTCTTTGGAGCAATGTTTGCATGTGATTTTCTCCCCTTCTTTCTTCACACTTGCATTCTTCTTTCCCTTGAATTTTCCACCCTTTTCTTTCTCCTTTCCTTTGAATGGCTTTCTCATACTACCCTCTTGCTGAATGTTCTTTTCTCTAGATTCAAGGTGCGTGGCTTGCACACATACCTCATCTAAATTGTTTGGATTGAACATAAGAATACTATGTTTCAAACCCCCAATATATTTCAACAATGTATCTTGGGAATTCAAATTTACTCCTAACAACAAAGCCCTTTTCCTACGCCTGTGTATGATCTTGGACTGTTTGGTCTTTAAGCTGCCTAAAATTTTGCCAAATCATAATGGCTTTTTGCATATAGTCTAAAGGATAAAACTTTATTTTAATTGCAGAAACAAATTCAACCCAAGTAATGTATATCTTAAGATGGATTCACATTTTCTCTTGAGTCTTTGCTTCCACTAGACTAATGCTACTCCTTCTAGCCTCAATTAAGTCAACTAGATCTTTATGTCATCTTCTTGAAGGTTTTAAATTCTACAGTATACCTCCAACTATCGAATCCAATTGTCCAACTTTTCTACATTCACCTCTCTATTGTACATGGGAAGTTCGAATTTAATGTCCAATACCTCCAACTATCGAATCCAATTGTCCAACTTTTCTGCATTCACTTCTCTATTGTACATGGGAAGTTCGAATTTAATGTCCAATTTAAGTAAGGGAGTCTTTCCTTTTGGGGTTTTTAATGAGTATGGGTAGTTTCAGTGGTGGTAGTGGAAGATGATGCTGTGTGAGATGATGAAGATGGTGGAGATGGAGGTGGATTTCCACCATTCCCTTTTGAATCCTTATTCTCATATTTTTTATCCTCTGAGCTTCCTTCTCCATGTGGAGGTTTAGAACTCTCTCCAACCATTCTAGTGTTCCTCTCTTAATAGAGGATTTTAACCATCTCATTTAAAGTGAAGTAAAATTTCTTGATTTCTTCCTCTTTTGAAGAAGGACATTTAGGCTCTCTTTCTCCAGACATAATGGCTGTGGATTCTAGCTTAGAAATTGGTACTGCTTGTACCTCTTCACTTTCAGTTGAAGGCAAAACTTAAGGAGTTTCAAGTGCAGCTGTAATTCGAACTTTGGGTGGTAGAGATTGTGGCCTTGTGTCTCCCCTTCTTCTAGGCATTACCTCATGAGTTGCTACCAATAGCTTCCCTTCTCCTTTCTGCAACTTTAACCTTGTAAGCATCATAATTTTGCAACCATTAAAACCCTACTTGCATAAACTCAAGCAATCAAGCAATTCAACCTTGCTATGATACCAAACTTGAGATGTTATTGGTTTTTAGTTTTTGTTGTGATAATATCAATTACAGATTTATAAACATGTGCTTGCTTATTTCTTCTTGTACTGAGGTTTCATTGGTTGTTTGTGTGTGTAAACAGGTAAATTTCCTTAAGTTTAATATGACATTCATGAGCAAAATAGCTTCAAAAACAAGCATTGAACAACATACATTAAAAGTACAACAAACCATCAAAGAGACACTTTAACACAGTGTTTTGATGAAGGATTTCACCCCTCCTAGGCTACGTCTCCTTGGTCCAGTTTCCATGGCTTGGGCCTTTGTATTAGCTCAATATGGAAAAATGTTGTTTTACAAAGCTCTATGGCTCTTGATACTTGCACCAATGTGTTCAGAATGACCAAATTAGCCAAGAAAACCTCTTCCTGAGCTCAATTTGGTCAAAATTTCCCTCTCTATGACTCAGTCAGTGTTTTCCTAGAAAAGTTCCTCTAAATCTTGAATGACTCCAGTTAGCTTCACCATTTTTGGAGTTCCAGCCGAAATAGGAGGTCCACTAGAATTTCCGCCAGTATAAACTCAGAGTTAACTAACGGTTAAGCGGGTTTAACAGAGGTAATTAGTACTAACCCTGTGGATTAGGCTAATCGTAGCTGAAATTATTGGCGGTTTGGATGGGGTCACATGTTGTGGTTACCTCGCATTTTTGGAGCCCGCCGCACTGACCTTTTGGTCTAACATCCGTTGCGTTCACATGGGCGAGCACTAATCGTCACGAAGTTGTTTGGGTCACTGTTAACATAGTCACCTTCCCAACTGTTTGCGGTAACACATTTTGAGTTCACATGGGGGAGGGTTGGCCCTCCCCTAACTTCCAATTCTAATAACATTAAACCTTAAATAACCACAGAGATGTTATGGGGTAAGAAACATGGTGTAGCAGATATGGTATGTGGCTTGGATTGCGGAGGGGAGGTCGCGGGGTCAAGCCTTGATGCCTCCATAATAATTTTGATGAACTATGCTGAGCCCTTGGACCGTTGGGAGGTGCCACGTGGAAAGTGTTGGGAGGTGCCATGTGGCGGCCTCTGGGCTTGCCACATGGCATTCTTTCATGGACCGAAAAACCAACCAATCACACTGTGCCACATCACCACCTGTGTAACCCAATAACAAGCTAACACTTGGCGAACTCTGATTTGATGTTAACCACCTTTGACCTTGCCTAGTCACTTGCCACGTCAACAATATGGCCCACTGACTGTGCAATGATTGGGCATTTTTTTTTGCAAATTTCCCTGTTTAGCAAAGCGATCAGAACACAATAACTTTCTCATACGAACTCGGTTTTCAGTGAAACGAGTTGCATTAGGATCATTTTTCCGAGACGGACACAATTGTTTAGATTTCAAGCCATTCTGAGAATTTTGATTTTTGAGCTAAATACGAAGCACCTAATCAAATGCATACCTCTTTCTGCCCCTTGACATTTATTCCTTATTGATTCAAGAGAAGCACACATACTTCAAACCCCCATCCTTGTATTCTTAGGAATACAAACATTGTTGAATTAGTTCCTCGCTATCCTCATAAAATATGAATATGTAATAAAATTACCATCTCCTTCAACACCTTTTGTGTATTATTTTCATAAGTTGCAGATTTCTCATCTTGAGAAATTATCTGGAATATGTATTGTGTCTTTATTTGGAATACACTCTCCATGATTTGAAAATAAGTCTTGCATCCATGACATTGTAGTATTTGCTAATCGCCCAATCTCTCGTCTATGATGTACTTTTGAATAAAATGCGAGATCTTTTTCCAATATTTCTTGGATTCTTGACAATAAAAAATTACCAATTGAATGAAACATTTTTTAAGAATTTATATAGAGTAATAAATTCCCAATATGATAATCATAACCTGCTAATGTAGATTGCTCGCACCCCACTAAATATGAATTTTGCATGATTTTATTCATTAACAAATATATCTTCCTTTTCTCTAATGCAAACTTGAAATCCATATGTTTCAAGCAATCATTTTGAAAACATTCACTAGAAATCAAATCATTGATAAAACTTCTTATCATGAAATATTATTTCCTATACCTTGTAAAAACGGATTATCTTGGATTAATATGAAAATGCCTAGTCCTACTCCTAGATACAATATTTGCTTGCAACGTCTACATTGTTAAAAATCAGAAATACAAAAAGATTTGCTTATGTTGATAATTCCTTGTGAAATCGAGTGTTCTTATTAACTTATTTATGTTTTTCCTTTATCTTAGTTCCATCAAGTACTTACCAAATGAAAAACATGAAGAACAATGGACACTAGATATAGGCACTCAACCAGGGATAAAACTTTTATGTAGGGGAAAACCCAGTCAAGAACTCTTAAAATCCTAGTAATTCAAAAATGTTATAACAAAACATGTTAGACCTAAAAATTCTAGAAATCAAAACATAAAGGAAAACAAAACAAGACTAAGAAGTATATGTAGGATAAGACTTAGTAGTGGACGTCCTTGACCTTCGATTCCTCAATTTTGTCCTTCTTTGATGGAGCTTCTTCTGTAACATTTTCATGTTCTCTTTTCTCTTCTTATTCCTTGGATTATTGGGGCAATGACTTCTTTAATGACCCATCTTATGGAAAGTGTAGCATTCAATCTTGGATAGGTAAAACTTCTTCTTTGGTCCTTTGAACTTCTTGAAGGTTCCTTTCTTCTTGTGATGATAAGAATAGGCATTAGAGATGTTTTCTTCTTCATCCTCCTTTTTATTTATTAACGATATTTAAGTTTCTTCTTGACTGCATGCATTCCATATTTTCTCAAATGTTGGTGTATCCTTCCAATTGTTAAGAATTGATGCAAAGGCACTCCAATATTTTGGTAGTCCTAGAAGAGCAATAATTACGAGATCATTTTCTGGGACAAATTCATTTATTACTTGGAGTTCATGTTTGATTCTAGATATCCTTATAAAATAGGATGATAAAATGTCTTCTTTTGTCATCTTAATAGTCCTTAATTCATTCTTGATACTTGATATTTGACCATTGTTCTTGATGGTGAAAAATTTGGAGAGAGCCTCATACATTTGTTGAGCAGAATTTATTTTGGATATGTATGGAATTAGGTTACCCTTAACTCCATCCACTATAAGGTTCATATCTAGGATTCGATTTCTCAAAACTTTGATTTTTCTGTTTCACTTGATTCATTTGTAGTCTTTTTGAACAAGATCCAAAACTTTATTGTTTTCAAGAATGAGGTCTATTCTCTTTTTCCAGGCCCTGTAGTTGGAGGCTCCTTCTAGTTTCTTTTTTCCATTTGTTGAGTTTTACATAGTTCCTGTATATAGTAGGCTTGTTTCTTTATATGATCCCCTTTGATGGAATTTCCTTGATCTCATTTTCTTCAATAGATCTTCAGCCTGCCTTTTTCTTCCTATTTTTTTTTACCTTAGCTCTAAAACCATGTTAGAAAATAAAAAAGGAGGAAATATTTTCTTATGTTGATAATTACTTGTGAAATATTATTTTTATTATTAAATTATTTATGTTCTTCCTTTATTTTTGTTTCATTAATTAATTACCAAAAGTAAAACATGAAGATCAATGGAAACTAGATATAGGCACTGAGCGAGGGCTAAAACCCCTATGTAGGGGAAAACCCAATCAAGAATTCTTCCTTCAGTAATTCAAGATCAGATAGACCAAGACCTTAGACCTATAGACCTTCCTAGTCAAACAACAATAGTCCAAAAACAACTCAGAAATTTCAACCCCTGCTTCACCAACAATTGCAGAATTTTGGCCTCCAACAACAATCCAGAACTTCACACGTGTGAGATAAGAGAGAGAACATTTTGAATTTCTTAGATAGATACTGTCCTCCTTATACTTCGCTAACTTTTTCTTTCTTCCTTCTTGAAATTCACACTTTTTCTGGCCCCATAAGATTTAGATCGAACTTGATGTGTGCGTGCTCTAAATGAGGTCGAGTTGTTTCCTTTATATAGTAGTTTTGGCCCCTCGGTTTGAGGCTGACTTGGTGGAGGAGGCCTAGAATACCTAATTTACATGAAAATAAATTTCTTTCTTGACAAATAAATCCCAAGAAGGGTTACTTACATTATGACATGGACAATGACGTTTGAAATAAACCCTAGAAGTTTGCAATGGAGGCTTTGACCAATAAAAATTGACCCAAGCATGAAACCAATGCTTTAATGAGTCAATTTGTTTTAATAATAAAATTTCTTTTCTTTCTTTTGATAAATACATTACTTCATGACTCAAGTATAATTATGAAGACCGAAACTAGCTACATTCTTCAACATACATCATGTCAATGTCCTCTCTATAAGCATTTTCATCATCATTATGAGAAATATTATCCTCATTATAATCATTTTGAAAAACATTTTTGGGAAATTCTACACCATCATTGCTTGGAAAATATTCATTACCACCCTCACTTGCAAGAAATTATTCACTATCATCATCCGTGCTTTTGAAATCCTTGCTCGAAGGAAAATTTTCACCATCTTCATCCATTATTTTGAAATCCTTACTTGGAGGAAAATCTTCACCATCCTCATCTCTTCCATTGAAATCCTCACTCACAGAAAATACTTCACCACCATCATCTGTGCTTTTATAATCCACCTTGGGAGGAAATCCATCATCTTCATCAGTGTTATTGAAGTCTTTTCTCAAAGGAAATTCTTCACCATCCTCATTTCTTTTGTTGAAATCCTCAATCAGAGGAAATCCTTCACCATCATCATATTTGATTTTGTAATCCTTGCTTGGAGGAAATACATCATCATCATCATCATCATCAATGCCTTTGAAATCCTTGTTGGAAATTATTCACAATCCTGATTTCTTCCATTGAAATCCTTGCTCGAAGGAAATCCTCGTCCGTGCTTTTGAAATCCTTGATTGTAGGAAATTCATCATCATCATTTGTTCCTTTGAAATCCTTGATTGGAGGAAATCCTTCACCATCTTCATCTGTGCTTTTAAAATCCTCACTTGGAGGAAATCCATCATCATCATGGTGCTTTTGAAATCTTTGATAAGAGGAAATTCTTCACCATCCTCATTTCTTCTGTTGAAATCCTCACTCAGAGGAAATCCTTCACCATCATCACCTGTGATTTTGTAATCCTTTCTTGGAGGAAATCCATCATCGTCATCATTGCTTTTGAAATCCTCACTTGGAGGAAATTGATCATTGCCATTTTTCCCTTTCAAATCATTGCTTGGAGAAAATCCTTAACCATCATCATCTATGCTTCTATAATCCCCGCTTGGTGGAAATTCATCATCAACCTTTGTGCCTTTCAAATAATTTCTTGGAGGAAATCCTTCAACATCCCCATTTGTGCTTTTGAAATCCTCTCTTGGAGTAAATTCATAATCACCATGAGCGCCTTTGAAATCCCGACTCGAAGAAAATGCATTATCCTCATATGTGCCTCTAAAATTATCATTTGGAGGAATTTTTTCATCATCTCCTTCGTCAGTGGTGCTCTCATAATCCTCAAGATTAGGACTAAGTGAAAAATTTGTCTATGTATTCATAGAGAAATAATTCCTATTATGTTCATCAATATGAATAGAGTTATTACGAAGGAAGATGTTGATGCTATAGAAAGAGAAACTTCACTATCAGAAGAATGCATGAACTTTCACATGTTGAATGATACAAATGCACTATCTCCTAATGAAAATTTATAACTTAGAGAATAAAAAATTCCTTCCAAAGTTTCCCCTCGAAAATTTCACTCGAAAAAAATCGCTCCAAAGTGCGCCCCCCCCCCCCAAAAAAATAAATAAAAAATATTTTTGGCTGGACAATTTTTCCCTCCAAAAATTTCATTCGCAATATTTCCCTCCAAATTTATTTGATAACATTCAACTAAATTATGTGTTGAAAAATGTTTGACCCTACTTTCTATTCCTTTTCCAACAATTTTCTTTTATTCCTTTAAAAATAATATCTTTTACTTAACTATTAATCTAACATCTACTAGGTAATTAAAGTTAATGTAATAATTTATATTTTATTTTATCCACATTTAACAAAAGTTAATACTAAACCTATAATATTAACTATAATATTTTTTCTTAATTTTAA
>APFE031164320.1:246486-265706 GCA_000404065.3 Pinus taeda
AGAGAAAAAAAAAGGAAAAAACATATTTGTTAGGGCTTTCAAATGGAAAAATCATTTTTCAATTTTTTTTTTGAAAAACTATTTTATTATTATTATTTATCTTATGGGACACACAATTCGTTAATTTGAAATTTGTGAAATTTATGAAACACTATATTAAAATATTTGAAAAAAAATTGAAAAAAATCTGCCATTCAACGCCAAGACAACATTGCCCATGGCCTTAAGGCGCTTGACAGACGGGTGGTTAATTTTGGAATTTTCCCCTCATTTGTCGGGCATAGTAGGGTTGTGTGCGACCAATTGGTGGGTGCTGTGAGTGCTTGTAGCCTTGCGCCCCTCTAGCAAGCGAGGGTGTTTGATTCCTGGCCATGAATGCCTAGTGGGTGGGCACACCTGCGGTCTTGTGGTCCCCTAGACGCCCACAACCCTGCAACACCTAGTAGGCGGGGGCTAATTCTTGGGGGTTGATTCCGCCTACTAGGGTGTTGCAAGGCCATGAACACTATGAGCACCTAGCCGCTCTCGGCTCTGCGGCCCATACTGGGGGCTGCTGGTGCCCACTGGGTGGGTGTGGAGGGCCAAAACCCGAAATCAACCCTCTTCTTTTTTTATATTTAAAATATAATAATTGATATATAATTTAATTTATTTTTTGTTTTTGTTTTCTTTTTTTAATTATAAAACTTATCTATATGTCTTGTAATTTTTAATCTTGTTTAATTTTTTATTTTACGATTGGTGTTGTTTTTTTATTATAGTTTAATGTTTTTAAATATTTCCACAAGTTTTTATTTTTAAAGTTAATTTATTTTTATTTATTTTATTTATTATTATTTTTTTTTAATGTTGTAATTATTTTTTTTCGTTTTGTATTTTTCTTTCTTGGACGTTATAAATGTTTGTTTTGTTAACTTTTACTTTAAAAAATCACTAACAATAATTAATTTTATTTATTTTTTTATGGTGCAATTTTAATTTATTTATTTATTTTAATATAACATAGTGAATTATATATATAAATATATATATATATAATATATATAATATATTAAATATATATATATATATATAATATAATATATATTATATAGGAAATGGCTGTTAAAGAAGGTATTTGTGAATATTTCTGATCAAGACCAACAATTTCAAATGTCCTAAAGTTGCCCATTGGACCCTCCTAATTGAATACACTGAACGAAACAAAATTGAGGGCACATGGTAAAATCAAGCTACTGACCCCCAAAATTTATCGAAGATTGTTTCAGAATGGAAGATGACACGAGAAATAAATAAAACAAAATTTACATGATATGTTAAAGATAGACAAAGCAACAAAGGTGTACAAATATATCTATATTGTGGTCAGATTGAATATGGTGAAAATTATGAGGTGATGGGTAAAGTATGAGACATAGGTTTGATGCCAAATACAAATACTATTTATGTTCTTGTAAAACTGCCCAAGACACGTGAGAAGGTTAGATTTTGTTTCTTAAAGATCAAATATGACACGTCAAAATATTTTACGGAGATGTGTAATGCACTCACAATCGACATTGCAAACAACATTCTAAGTTTTCTTATATGTGTGTGTGTGTGTGTGTGTGAGATTGTAAATATCATTATATTTTTTTATTGCAAACAACATTCTAAGGTTTCTTATATGTGTGTGTGTGTGTGATTGTAAATATCATTATATTTTTTTATAATGATATTATCATTGAAATTTTATATTCAGTTTGATAGGATTTCATTAAGAGTCTTTCAATTATGTTGGAGGGAATATTATACAAAGACAAATATTATGAATGTGATCAAGAGTTTCCACACAGAGATAACAAAAGGAGTTTGGGAAAAGAAGAAAAAGTAATAGTTCCTGAAACTACAAGAGTACATATAGGGGATCAGGAAAGAATGACTAAAATGAATCAAACTAGTCAGGCTAGAGATGTTACTTTTGAATATGTGGAATTTGAAGCTAAATAATATGTTTCCATTAGTGACAATGAGATTAGAACTCCCATTGAAAAGGATAACAATGAAAACACAAAAAATAAGAATTCCCACGAGTGTCTCTCTTCCAATTGATGATGAGGAGATTGTTTATTTGGAAGAAAAGTTGTTAACTGATAGGAGGAGGAAATAAAAAGTTGGTCATTCTGAAAAACTCACAGGTACCAATGAATATCATAGTGAAAGCTTCAAAGGCAGGAAGGAAATCATAACACCAAGTGCTGATTTAGATGTTGACATTATTAAAAAAAACAAATTTACATTCAAAATCAGTTGACAAAGAGAAACTTGGTTGATGGAAGTCATACATTTCATCTTAATGTCAACCAATTCTATAACCCAAATTAAGGACAATCAAAATATCAAATTAGAAAGCCACACCACCTGCGTGTTCATAACTTAAAAACGTTGATTAGGTATAATCCATATGCACATATGGTTGATTATGTGGTTCTTGCTGATTCAATTGAAGTTCCCAACAAATATGCATTTGATAAGTCAATATTTTTTTAATCCAAATATTATGTAATTGGCGGGAACCATTTTGTAGAGGCTAGAAGACAATTGATGGAGGAATATCTCAATAAGTCACTTTTTGAAACAATTAAATGTATCATTTATGCTGATTTAACAGATATAAAAGCGGAGTTACTGACATGGGTTCATAATACATATAGTGAGTATAGAGTATCTATGAATTTAATCCAAAGGGTCAAATTTATTCATAGCGAATTTGAAGAAAATTGTGGTGGGAATAAGGTAAATGTTACTTTAAACTTTCAGAAACAATGTTGTATGGAAATAGGTTATCAAATTGAGGAAAAAATCAATGAAAAATGTGGCAAAGTAAGTTCAGAGCTATTCATAGGTATGGATAATTTCTCTAGTTGGTATTTAGAACTAGGGAGATATAGGATTTGATTGATGAGATTTTGAACACGTGAGAAAATATTCGAATAAAAAATCAAAAGGTTAAAAAGTCTAAACCCTTAATTTGTACCAACAGTAAGACAAGTCTCGAAATTAAAAATCTTCCATATGATATGACTATCACACCTTGAAGAGAAATGCAAGGAGTGAAGGATGACAAAGTTATCAAATCAATTTTATCTCATGTGAACTCAGGTGAATTATCATTGAACGAAATTTGTGAGGAGTTTCAAAAGTAAATTTGTTTAATTATTTTTACTTATTTTTGGATTATAGTTTTCTTTTAAATATAACGTATTTTTGTTGGTAGTATTTGTTATACATATCAATATATTAACATTTTTTACTTTATCTATTCAGTCATAAGTTTTACATGAAAATACAAGAACATATGGTTAAAATGTTGAATGAAGAAAGTTGGGATGATGTTGTATGCAACTACCCAAATTCAAGTTCTACAACAACACTAAAATATTTTTATTTTTCATGCAAAAAGGTATGTTGATTTATACATTCATTTTATTCATATGTAAACTATTTTTATTTTATTACTTATACATACATTTGTTTATTTTATTAAAGATGTCGAAGAAGGATGAAATGAAACACCAAATACTTTCAAAACCTTTATTGAAAACATTAAGTTGGAAAGGCAGATAAATCAACGTCTTCAGAATGTTGAACTTGATCTCGTATTAATCATTACATTTGGAATGGGATCAACACTGTCCAATATCAAATAATACTATGTGATTGTGAAGACATTGCAAATCTCATACCTAAAAGGGAATATTCCCTAGTTATTACATATATTCCTCATGGTTTCAATTTCCTAAGCATTGGATATGATAATGAGCCTTATAGTTATCAAGCTTTTAATAAAGTGGTTGCAGGATTCCAAGAAGTCACAACATCACCACTTTAGAGATTTGTGACATATCATTCAGACACACAATTTGCAATTATATTATCAAGCTTCAAGGGAAAAAAACAAACTCAAGGATGCAAATTACATGGTAAGACATTGAAATTGTATGTTTGATTAGTGTTAATTTTTTTATTTATATATAAGTTAATTGAATTTTTACTATGGAAAAAGTCAAATCTTATTGTTTGTGGAGATCAGCGAATTATTGTGAGTTTATTCATGTTGAATCTTGGACAAAAGATGATAACTATAAGCCCTTTCTTCTGAATCTAGTACATGGAAAGAGTCATAGCCAAGTACTGGTTCGTGATGTTGTTGTAAGAAAACTAGCATATGAGGATGAAGATGCAAAATGAGAGATAGTTAACATTTATAAAAAACCGCAGGGTTTGATTAGCTATCTTATAGATTTGTGTTCAAATGAAGGAGATTGGGTTTTGGATTTTTTCTCGGGTTCCGGTAAGTTTTATTATATAAATTTGAATTTCAATATTTTCTTTTTTAAATTTTATGTGTTTATACTAATTTACTTAATTATTTATTTTGTACTTTATGATTAGGTACAACACTATCATGTTTCTTACAAAAAGGAAGAAATTTCATATCCATTGGAAAAGACTCACTAATGCAGTTTTATTCAGTAACAAATTAATGCTATTCAATTTCTTCCAGATGTAATGAAAGAAGTTGGTTTGAGGAGAGGGGATTTTAATGAATCAAGTGTGGAAAAAAAGGCAAAGGAAACTCAACCACCATTAGATGGAATGATTGGAAAGTGATACTTTGGGAGATTTGCATACGTCAAAGATCCACCATAAGAGGAAAATGACAAAACTAAAGAACATAATACTATGGAAGAACATAATAATGAAACTCTAAAGATGATGATCATGAATTATATGATATCGTTGATTAAATTTAATTTATGCTTGCAAATCAAGCTCTATTTTGAGAACTATTCATTAGTTATACTTATAATGTTTTGAGGTTATTTTTTTTTTGCAATCAAATAGATTCTATTATATTATCATGAAAATACATATTACAAAATGTGACTAAACGACTTCCCCAACTTCAATTTGACCATATTTGTTAACTAGGAGAGCCGAATTATGCAAAATATGTTCCCATTGTGCCTTTATTTCTGATAGGCTGGACAACCATACATGCCAAAAAAGAGACAAAAATAAAAGACAACCCGTGAACAACATATCATGGAGGTGGCTGAGGAGGGTGTAAAGGAGGTATTGTAAGTAGGCCGAATTTCTCATGCATATGGAAATCCATGTGTTTGGATCTGGCCTCCAATCATGTAGGCAATCATTAGTCTGACGTTGGCTCCTACAAATGTTAGCCAACTATTCAAGAATCTCATTTTGATTGAATGATGTTGGTTATATATGCCGCCAACTCATTCCTATCCTCATATCTATGCTCCCTAAGGATATCAAGGTTGGCATGGATTCCTCACAACTTCTCAGCTAGCAATTCCAAGGTGACCGACACAACCATGCATCCTGTGGAGCGGCCTTGTTCTTGGGCTACCTCCCCCTCTCACTCCACACTCACAGATTCTGCAATATACAAGTTATTGCTGATTACTCTATGTGGTGACTGCCTCTGCTGATCACCGTCTCCATAAGGTCGACCTCCCTGTCGAGGCATAACTATAAACACATTAATATCCCAGACTTTAAATCCAAAGAGGTTTACAGCCCTAACAGAGACGCCACCCACAAGAGCCCAAACAATATATCTACAAACCAGACGAAAAGGAGGGAACACAAACTTTAATGCATAATATAACCCACAACAATTAGGGGTGGCATAAAGCTTGACCGACCACAAGATTCTCTCCTAACCAACGAAAAGGATTATGACACATGAATTACTTACCCACCCCAATAAAAAATCCTTGACCCGCAACACTTTTCAACCAACCAGGTACCGAAACAATTTGGCCTTAACAATGAAACAACATACACAGAGAACCAAATCCAAGGTGGGGTTGGATTGAAGACCCCATAGACCATCAAATAATAGAAATGAAGAAGATTCCTGAGATACAAAAACATCCTCACCCAATGTCTTTGGACACACCACCTACACCATAACTTGCAAAAGGAAGAGAAAGACTCTACAACATACACAACCCACAGGGTTGACCACTACCTGAGAACCCAATTCCCCGAGCATAGAAAACTCCTAAACTAAAACCAATATCTTAACAACACCAAAACAAAGACCTCATATCAAAACCAAAGCCATAAATGAAGGATTACCTAAAATCCACAGAATGACAAGCTGAATAAGTGTTTTTGCCATTGGTAGGAGTTGGTGCTTCCACTCATAGAGCCAAGCTCGAGAAGGAGGTATGTTGAGAAAACCAAGTGCGCTCTGGGGTCCCAGATAAATGCCTACAAATCGTCCTAAATATGAGTTGTTGTATAAAGGTCTGTCGTTTCTCTTTGTTAACTATTCAAATTCCAAGGTGAGCTCGCATGACAACCCCTGTTCGAACTTTCCAGCGTACATCCATTGTTCATCTCCCAATTCTCGTCAGAATTCCAAATGAGCTTGAGTAACATTATATCTATACCCACCACCTCCAGAGAATTTAGAGGTCGACTGTCAAATCCAGTTATGCCCATTAAGATGAGGAGCATGCTCACCATGTGCAAGGAAGGGAAAGCCTCGAGGCCAGTTGGCCCGATGTTCATGCACCCCCATCGAGGGATTTGAGTTCGAGATTTTATGATAAGAATAATAATAAGTATTTAATTATTGTTGTTATATGTTTAATATTTGCATTATCTAATTTTCACTTTAATTTTTATGTGAATCATTATTTCTTGAAAAAAAAACTATGAATATTATTTCTTTTTGATATAAAATTCATAAAATATGCTATTTTTAAAACTTTTTTTGTTAAAATTTTCTCATAAAAATAATTTATTTGACATGCCGGTTTTAGCAAAAACATATCAAAATTTTTATTTATTTTTTAATATCTATATTCAAAATGTGTATTTTTTTGTCAAATGTTTAAAATTATTAATTTTTTAGTGATAATTATTTGATGTACATTGAAATATTAATTTACAATAAATTCCTAATTTTAAAATATTGACCTTTTTTATACTATGCAATAAAAACACAGATTTCAACATTACTTGTAAAAAAAAACAACTTTCTAGGAGGGTTGTGGATCTACTAGGTCTCGTGCTGTGCCGCTGCTGAGCGCCTTCCAGAGATTACGGCCTTCGGCCCTTTGCCATGGCCCCTCCAGATACAACCCCAGAGGCGGCTGCTGCCCTACTGGCTTTCTTTGCCCTAGTAAAATCTTTACTGCCTTAGCGCCCCCCCCCCCAACAATCTCAAAGTTTGTTAAGAAGCTAGATGTTTTGCAAGATGTGATTCTTCCTCCTTCTCTCCCTCGCATGGCAACACTTTCTCTGGCAGAACGAGGTCTCATTGGGAAATTTACTAGTCTCTAGTCCTTCTGAAGACGGTGCAAAGGTGGGTCGAGTGAAACTAGTCTGATAAAATACAAGGCAAAATCTCCATCCGCTTCTGTGGGAAAGGGTACTTCACCTTCCACTTCGAATCAAGAGAAGACAAGGATCTAGTCTTTAGGAACATACCATATTTCATGGACTCCAGAGGCTTGTACCTCAACAAATGGACCCTGGATTTTGATCCAAATGTCCCTAGCACGGTCCCGGTCTGGGTTCGGCTCCCTCATCTCCCTCTCCATTGTTGGGGAGATGAATCAGTTCGAGCCATTGGGAATGATGTTGGAAAGTTTATTGATCGCAGTGAGCCAAAAGACAACATGCAAGCTTGCACCTGCATATGTGATGAAGTTGATCTCGAAAAAGGCCTCCCAGAGGCCATCAAGCTCAAAGTGGATGACTGGACTCACATCCAACAGTTGGACTATGAGCAGATCCCGTTTAAATGCAAGGTATGTCATGAATATGGCCATTTTTCCAATCGCTTCTCTAAATTAGTTGATGTTGAAAATGTTTCACAAGATGAGCAATGGGAAACTGTTAAGAAAAAGAAGATTGCTTTCAACCCTAAGGAAAACCCTGAAGCTGCCCCTCCTAAGGCTAATCACACAGCCTTCCCCTCCACCTCCTCACTATATCGTCCTCTCCTCAACACTTCTACATCCACTCCTGCCCCTCCGCTTCCCCCCCCCACTTCATCCAACCCATTTTTTTCCATTTCCTCCCCTAAAGATAATCCCCCCTCTCCATGCCCCAAGTTGATGCCAATCATCCCACCCCCCCGCTAAACTCTTCTTCTTTTTCCCAAGATACTCCCTCCTCTAGATCAACCAGGAGTTCTTCTAAAGAGCACGGTGTAAGTCTGGACACACAAAAAAAGCAAGGGTTAGGAAGGAAGTCTTCAAAGTAGCAGAGAGATGAAAATTCTCAAAAGGATATTGCCATGGGTACACAAAATCCCATATAAAATTACATTTTGGGGAAAAATAGTAAAGAAGCAGCACATAAGGAACAAGGAGGGCAAGCAACTCCCCATACCCATCACACTCAATGATGAAAGCCTTATCCTGGAATAGCAGGGGACTAGGGCACCCCTCCAAAATTGTTGCCCTAAAATATCTGATAATTCACGAGAAGCCATAAATTCTGTTGCTCCAAGAACCAAAACAAGGACAGCAAGAAATGAAAGGAATCATTGATCAGCTCAAGCAGTATGAAGGATTCATAAGCGAGTCAAGGGGCACCTCAGGGGGAATTGCAACCCTTTGGAACCACAACATTTGGAAACACACAACAAATACAGTTAGCCATTATTGGATTAAAGTCATTCTAGAGAGCTTAACAGATAACAAAAGGATTGTTATCTATAATGTTTATGTGCCAAGTCACTATAGAGACAAAGAACAATGTTGGATTTCCCTCAAAGCAGACATAGATGAAGAAGAAAAAAACAATATTATCCTTGGTGGATATCTCAATCTCATACTCCACTCCAATAAGAAAAGAGGAGGTTGTTTTTCACATGACCCTTGCAGAACGTGGTTGGAAACCATCATGCATGACCATAATCTAGTTGATGTTGCTCCAAAAAATCACAAATTTACTTGGAATAATCGCAGACTGGGCAAAGGCAATATCATGGAGAGGCTAGAAAGGATTTTGGTGAATGTCTCGCTCCTCTCATCTTAATCCACTGCTTATGCTGTCGTACTCCCCTACTCATTGTCTGACCATGATCACACAACTCTTGTTTTCGAAGCCCACTGTCCCTTAGGGCCCATTCCATTTAAATATAGTCCACTCTAGAGCAACATCCCTATTCTCGATCAGATTGTCAAAATCACATGGAGTCAGCACATAGAAGGGTCACCGGGATACATATGGGAAAACAAGCTGAAAAGGACCAAAAGTGCCTTGAAGGAATGGGAAAAAAATCACTACAAGGAACCTGAGAAGGATAAAATTGAAATAAAAAGCAAATTGGAGAAAGTACATAGCATGATAGAGGAATGAGGGCTATCCCAAGAATATAAAGCTCTCGAAGGCGATCTCTACTTCCAGCTATATCGTGTCAATAGAGAGGAGGAGAAAAAATGGAGGATAAAATCAAGACAGCTATGGCTGCAAGGAGGTGACAAAAACTCTACCTTCTTTCATAAGCATGCCACTGTCAGGAAAATAAAAAACAATGTTACTTCCATCATCGATGCTGAAGGTAACCTCCAAACTACACAAGATGCTATTAGAAAGGCTACCTCAGATCATTACAGTTTCCTCTGAACTGAAACAAAAGAAGTTGAAGATTACTCAAATCTTCTGCAACACCTTCCCACTGAGATCAACGAGGAAATCAATGAAAATATAATCAAGGAAATTGAAGAAGAAGAAATACGAAAAGCTATCTGGACACTTCAACCAGACAAGGCTCCTGGCCTAGATGGTTCCCCAATTTGCTTCTACAAAGCTTATTGGGGAATAACAAAAAAAGACCTTGTTAAGATGATAAAATTGGCTCAACGTAAGGGAAAAATCGGAGGTTTCACTAATGCCACCCATCTTGCCCTCCTCCCTAAAGAGAATCGACCTTCTTCTTTCTCCCAATTTCAGCCCATTTCTCTCTGCAATTCCTCATACAATATTTTGACCAAAATCCTCGCTTCTCATCTTAAACCTCTTCTCCCCTCACTCATGTCTGAGAATCAGGGAGGCTTCCAGGCCAATAGATAGACTTTTGACTCCATTCTCCTTGTCTAAGAGGCTATACATCCAACCAATCTAGAAAAGAAAACGGTTTCATCTTAAAACTGGACTTAGCCAATGCCTTTGAAAGAGTTAGACACTCATTCCTCCTTGCGGTTCTAAAGAAAATGGGATTTGATGCACCCTTCCTTAACCTTTTCAAAGCTTGCATTTTAGGTCCTTGGATCTCCCCTCTCATCAATGGTAGACCAGGGCCTTCCTTTCAATCTTCTCAAGGTTTAAGACAAGGCTGTCCCCTTTCTCCTTACTTGTTCATTTTGATGGCCGAGTCCTTCAGTAAGGCCTTGGATTATAATTGGCACATTGGTCTTATTACATGTATTAAATTTGGGAATGAAGTCAAAAACATAAATCACTCTCAATTTTCTGACGATACACTGTTAATGGGAGGAGCCTCCAATATCATAGCCCATCAGTTCAAAACCCTCTTAGACAAATATATAAGCTACTCAGGAGGTGTGGTCAACTATCTCAAGAGCTGCATTTATGGTTGGAACACATCTTCTCAAGCTCTTCATAACATTTCCAGCACATTTGGGGTTCCTTGCAAGGTAGATTGGGGGCATTTCTCTTATTTGGGCATGCCAGTGAGCGTTGGTCCTTTGGAAGCTGAAGTATGGGACACTATCATAGATAAAAAGAAAAGGAAAGTGCAGCAATGGGTTTCCTCTTGGCTTAATCCAGCAGGCCACCTAATTCTTCTAAAAACAGGTCTTTCTTCTTTTCCCTTGTATCAATTTACACTTCTGTAAGCTCTTGCCAGTTTTAATCACAAAATGGAAGCCATCCTCCGTCACTTTCTTTGGAAAGGGGGGAAAAATGAAAGAGAGAAATACAACCTTATAAATTTGAAACAGGTCATTCAGTCCTAGGAACATGGAGGTTTAGGAATCAGATCACCTAAGCTCTTAAATCTGGCATTTAGTGGCAAGATTGTATGGAGACTCATTAGTGGCCAATCCGCTTGGTGGAAAAATGTGCTAGAAGCCAAATATCTCAAATCTCCAAGGCAACACCTCTTGGATCATGATATCCCTAACAAAGCTTGCTCTAAAATCTGGAAGCTATGTAAGAACATAATTCCCTTTCTTGCCCAAAATATTTCCAAAATCCCAAATGGTGGCAACAATATCAGAATTGGGGCAGATAGAATAATCGGCTAGCAGCCCATTGGCAGCAAACCTGGAACTCATCAGATTCTATCCTTTTTTGACAACATGGGGCTCCATTATTTGAATCAGATATCGCAGTGGGACACTGTTATAGACATATTTTTGCACTGCAACCCCATTCACATATGTCCATAAACCAAGGGCTTCTAAACCCATAAAAGTGTTGTTTCATACCCTAAAGGATCAAGGTCAACTGATTACATCATTTCGCAGAAGTTCTCCCTGAAAAGCTACTCAAAACTGGTCAAAACTGGACAATACAGACTGCTCCATGCTAAGGGTGCAATGCATCTCACCTGCTACACACAAAGGGTGCGATGCATACTGAAAATCCCTTCTGTAGGGTGCGATGAGTGAGAGCAGACAAATGGCAGAGGAAGTTTGCTAGGTGGAAACCCAGAGAATCTTCTAGAAACTGCTCATATGACACTTGCCTATCTGAATTTGCCCAGGGATGAGTAAGAGATCATGAAATCTCCAAGTGGAACCAAGAACTATCAGTGAAATGACACTAATCAAAAATTCCAGAAGCTGACTCAACCCCCCTGCAAATATCTATATATGGATCCCTCATCCTAGAGATCCAGAGGCTGGAATTTTGTATTTTGTAAGGAAGTGCTGTTGGTTTCTCTGTGAAGCATTGTATTGTTGGGTGATCTAGCTTTTCATGAGGTGAAGAGGGCCTTCATGCTGGGAGGATGGCGTTGGATCAAACATCTGGGTTGTAATCCTCTCTTCTACTACTTCTATCAATAAATCTATTTGAGTTTTCCTCCATATAGTTGTATATTTTTGAATCTTGTATTCATGTATGCATGTGTATGGTTAATATACATCTAACCCTATATTGTTTATGGTTATAGATCTCTATGAATGAGTGATCCTGGTCTGCTCTAATCTAAAGAGTTCGTTCAGCCAAAATACCAGGAGCCTTTGAATCGACCCACCAAAAGAAAGTAAAGGGTAAAGGTCAAAAAGTAATAAGGCCAAGTCAAAGTAATAGGTTGGGAAGCGCTCCATCAACTAGGAGAGTAGCCAAGTGAAATATCTGGTAGAACAGGTGGCATTTTCCTCCCTTTTCCTTCTGGACTTTGATGGTATTTTGCTGCTTTCACTCTACAGGTGTTCTTTGAAGTGAGACAAGTGAGGAAGGAGTGGCGAAGCTCTATCAAATGAGGGAGGAAACAAGTAAGGAGCCAAGTGAAAGACTAAAGTTGGTGCTCTCTACTTCTCTCTCATCTATCTCTCATAAAGGAAAACACAAGTTACTTTGAATTGTTTGTTTCTAAGATAGCTACCCATCTTAGTGGGAATAGCAGCTCTGAATGGACACTAGTTTTCCCGGAAACCAAATTGCGACCATGTTGGGGAGCAAATAGTTTGTTTGTTTGTTACTGTTGTTTTCTTTACAAACTATAGACGGAGCCTGAAGTAAGCCAACTAGCCTTCGAACTACTTTTTCTATGAAACTGCAAAGTAGATCAATGCTGCTTCAGTCAATCTCCGGGTTGGTTTATGAATTGAACATATGACTTCCAAACATCCTAAGAGCCCTGGTGGTAGCTCAATAACCTCATTAGATCAGCCCCTATACTTTGTGTTTTCTGCCTATCATAAGCTTAGCATAAATCCCTGAACTTAACTACAAACTGTGGGTGAAAACCGAGCTCAATCTTGTCCCTTGACCATTGCACTATCTCTCATTAGCAGTATGGATGCATTGCACCTCCCATGTGCTACATGTGAGATGCATCCCTGTTTCCCTTAAGGACAGGTGCGATGATTGAGTGAGACTGTTTCTGCCTCCAGGTTTTGGTTTTTTCTTCATTGTTTTCAGCTCTATTCAGTTGTTTTGCTGTCTATGATCAGTATATCACTATTGAAACCTTCTTCCTTTACATTATTCAGCCTCCATTAATGAGGAATTGTGAATGTTTTTTTATGTATTTTTCATCATTTATAGTCCTACTTTGCAAAAAGTAGCTTAATCGAACTGTCCTCTTTTGATTTGAAAGTGTTGCAACTGTCATTTTCAGTCAAGAAAGAGTGTCATAAAGTCTCCCTCTTTTAGATAGTCGATTACACTTTTTCCATTGTATTTGATTTGAATTATCAATTATTTGAAGTGTCGAAAGCAGTTTTCCATTCGAAATTGAAAGTGTCGTCCTAGTCTTCCTTTCGATTTTGAAAAGAAATTGCTAAAGTGTCGCTTTGAAGAAAAGTAGTTCAGGTCTGTGCTTAGTTTTCTTTTTGTCATTCTCACATTAAGAAAGTGGAAAAATAAATACATGCATGTGCATTTGCATTTAGAATGCATGCAGAAATTGATTTAGGAAAGTGAATTTAGTGTGTGCTCTCTGCTCTATGTTGAAAGAATCTTACTCTTCTTTCCTTAGTAGCTAGGATTTTCATTGCTAAAAGGAAAATAAACGACTGTTTATCATCTTAGATTGCATATTTAGGAATTGTACATCTACATCACGTGGTGAACCTTGAAAGGAAAACTTCTTAAGAAAGATGAACTGTAAAATAAACCTCAATGAACATTAAAACGCTTTGGAACCTAACGCAAAACATCTAGAACTCTAGGCTAGAGATGTATTTTGGCGTCGTAAAGCCTGGTAACTATCATTTTCATCATAGGTTGGGTGATTCCTCCTCTTTGATACGACAAGTGATAGTACGGACTTGTTCTCCCACGTACCGTTGAGTATATATTGGGAGACCACAATAGGCTGATATCCTTTATCCTTAGGAAGCCATGTTTGCCGCCCTATCGATCGCAATGCACTGAACACAATATTCGAGAAGATTGACTGCCGTACATAAAGTATATTGCAGTTTTGCGACTGGTTTGGTAATCCCTCTGTCTAGATTTCCAGAGTAATCACTTTCATTCCTTTTTAGACTCCTTAAAAAAAAAGGTCCATCTGAGCACTTGTCACTTCAGGCTCATTAAAAATTGAAGGCGACTAGAGTCATCTTTAGCTTTTTCTCGACTCGTAAAAATTGAAAAACCAAGTTGTGTCAAAGCGTCATAAAATTTATTTTATTCGGAATAACATCACTGTTCCCTCGTTGGTCTTAGGCTGAGAAAATGGAGTCCACCAATCAAGGATTTTCCCTTGGGGGAAATCCTAGTCCTTTCTCCTCTTGGGGAGATATTGGTGCTCCATACATGGCTACATTGTCCCTTCCAAAACTCACAATTGGCCTGCCAGTATGGATATTCTCGACCTCTGTCATTCAAAACACCGTGATTCATCAACAATCAAATCAGCAACCAGATGATACTGAAGTTTCTCCCCCACCTTCTACTTCGTTTGTTTCTCCCTCTCTTTCTTCCTTTTCGCTTTTTGAAGCTAGTAACACTAAAAACCAAGTAACTGAGAAGAAGAAGAAAGGGAAGGAGAAGAAGAAGAAGAATCCAATGACAAAAGGGGGCAACCATGCATCATTTGGCGAAAATCCACACGCTGCACCATCCAAACCTAAATCTCCATGTGTCATTTACAAAGGAGACCACTATCGTTGAGATTGTCCTTGCATCCCGTGGATCTTGAGAGACTGGTATCCTCGCTTGCACAATCCTGTGTCTTCAACCTCTGTCGATCATGTTGAGAGTACGTCGTCAACTAGTGAAAATGAAGTCAATGGACAAAAAGGAAGATCTAAATTCCCTTGTAGGTTGTGTGAAGGCGATCATGCCCTCCACTGTTATCCTTTCTTGGATGAAGCTGAAAGAGTCTTGGATAATCGTCCTGCTTCACCGCAGCGACTTCCACCTAGATACAAGAAACTCTTGCCAAGTCCATCGCTAGTTGAAAATCTGACTGACACACCTCTGTTGTCAATCGAAATGCCTATCATTGAAGATAAACCCTCTGAGTCCACACCGGACCAAAGTCAATAGGTCGAGACGGCAGTCGACCCAGTCTTGTCTTCAAAAGATCCACCTTCAGATGATACGGTCTCCAAAGAGAATGAGAATGACACCATTCAAATTGTTTTCGTTAACACAGAATCTGATGAACATAGGGGAAATTTTCCCGTTCCTTTACCACAGGAAGGAAGTTCCTCAGTTCAAGAGATTCATCCGGTTGTTTATTCGGTCCCTGCTCCAAGCAATCTAGTCGTTTTCTTTGATTGGAATCTACTAGAGAGACCCCACTTACCATCTAATGTACCATTCCAGATCATAGTATAAGCTTACAGAATGATCATGGCTGGCACTATCTTAGATGAAGGGGCCTCCGTGAGTATCCTTTCCTCAACTGCTTGGAAAGCGCTTGGTTCGCCATCGCTTCTACCTAAGATTTGAAATATGTCAGGCTTCAATAAGGGAACCAGTCGACCATTAGGGATCCTTCCAAATTTTCCTATAACTTTGAGGAGGAAAACCATTCATCTAAATGTGATGGTAGTCTAAGGGCCTCTAGATTGCAATCTACTCCTTGGGCGTGACTAAATTTACAGAATGGGAGCTATTGTTTCCTCACTTTTTCGGGTGATGTGTTTCCCATTTGAAGGAAAAATGGTCCAGCTCATTGACCAACGTTCATTCCTCGGTTCAAACATGGCTACTAGTCCAATGCCATCCCTAACTGGTCTTTTTGCACAAGGCGTGTCTCATCAACCTCCAACCCATCCACCTAATGATCACAAGTGATTCGGTGAATGTGACGAAACCCAGAGGGCACGAGCCCTGGCCTGCTTCGGAAGGAAAACCCCAGATATAAGATATGTTTCCTTGTAGGATATATGACCAATCTGACACATCTGTCCATTTAGGAAAATGGGAACAGTCTAGAAAAATATTTCCTCATCGAAGGTTATGTGATTGGAAGCTCACACCATTCACCTTTGTCTATTTCGATGGACAAAGCCAAGGAAGTGTTTTGTCTACTCCGTGGACGAAAAAACGTTGCTTTAATGCAAGAACTTCCATATGGTAACCTCGAAACTCCACTTTTATTTATATCTAGGGGCATGCATACCTTTTTTACGCAAGTGAAATGAAACTAGCATAACTCTAACCTCGTCGTTTTTACTAACTTCAACTGCTTAAGTTAGGTGATTGGTCCGGTCAACCATTCACCTTTGCCGGGACCAACGATGACGACAAAGTAAAGGAGATGTTTCTACGAAACTATCCTACCTAACCTCAGTAGTTCATTAACCCTTAGGATAGTAGTTGGTCATTCCTAGCTTGCATACAAAAGGCTTCGGAGCAAATTTTCGCATGGGGCAAGCTCCCTAAAAAATGAAATTACTAATGAGATACATCCTTATTAGATGACTGGCACTAGCAGGTTTACGCGAAGTTCAAGCTCGTTAAAAAATAAACCTAGAAATGAGCATATGTTCCCCCTAGAGTTCAAGCTCATTAAAAAATTAACCCACCTTCGGTAAATAACCTTAGTGATCACATTGCTATCAACTTTTGAGCCTTGGTCATGTTCTTACCATCACCTCTACTTTTTAGCCAATCATACACCTCCACTTGATTGTTTACCCTTTCGAGGAACAACTGCGACGAGTGATTCTGTTAGCCACCTTCTTTACACTACCATGATTGAAAAGTTCCAAACTTACCTAGAACTAGCTGCTACCTGAAAATATCACTCATTCCTCAAAAAACGAGTCTCCTTTAAACCCTTTTCAGACTCATTAAATATGAAAAGATTGTCGAGCATTCCAGCTTGTTAAAGTGTTTGGAAATAACGAGTCTTCTTTAAACCCTTTTCAGACTCGTTAAACATGAAAATATTGTCAAGCATTCCAGCTCGTTAAAGTGTTTGGAAATAACGAGTTTTCTTTAAACCCTTTTCATACTTGTTAAATATGAAAAAATTGTCGAGTAATCCAGTTCATTAAAGTGTTCAGAAGTAACGAGTCTCTTTTAAGCTCTTTTTAGACTCATAAAATATAAAAATATTGTCGAGAAATTGGCCTCTCCAGCTCGTTAAAGTGATTGTAAGTTCCATCCCTCCTCTATATTTTAATACTTTTGGACCTGAGGGATTATTACACAAAAAGATCGAGCGCTTGTCTTTTTCGGCTCGCTAAAGTGATCGGAAAAGTCATCCCTTTCGTATTATTTTATACTTTTTCAGACTTAAGGGATTATACTATGAAAAAGGAATACTGGAGTTTCCTTTCCGTCGCTTTTCAGACTCTCTAAAACTAAAAAGGATCGAGTTATGTTTGTCATTAAACTCATTAAAACAATAGCGACAAACTTGTCCATATGGAAAAGAGCGAGTTTCACTGTCGCTAGGCTTGCTAAAACATAGCGACAGGTTTGCCCGAAGGGAAAATTATAGAACAAGCATATGTTATCCTCCTCAAGCTTGACAAAAATAAAGAGGTACTGGTCAGAAATGACTGGAGCAAAATTGGGAAGAAAACTTGAAGAACTTCAATGGTAGCAGTTCGCTCTTGAACATGACACTTTCACTCCATCACCATGATTGAGTCAGGTTGGGTTATTCTGTTCATTGGTCATATCACCATTGGTCCTCCGTACCATCCATTTTTGGGGTTAACGCTACCAATCCATTTCAGTGTCACCGATATGTTCAAGAGAAGTCACTCAGAGAATTCGCCAACCCAGCTTACGCCTCATCCATTGCAATACCTTCACGCTCCATTCTTTCATGACCTGCACCCTGAACCTTGTATCATCAGATCGTTTTCACCTCCATAAAATCATTTGCTCCATTTCATGTCATAGATGCGGGATTCATTAAGGCCCTCCTACGATGGGTCACTTCTTGTCGACATCAGCTCATTATCCAAGAAGTTGACTTAGGAACAACCCTTTCAGTACTTTGAAGCTTGCATGCCTCAATGACAAGTTTCTCACTTCCGGCAACAGCCTTTGACCAAAATATTTTGCGTGGTGTCCGACATCGACTCATGTATTCATGCCATGTGAATTGTACTGTAGTACCTTGAGGGTCATTATCATTATCGATGATTTCTCTCGCACCTATTAACAACTTACATCATTGGCTGGTAATCAGGCAATGTCTTTCCATGTTCGACATCAGAACATCTTTTCACATCAATCGACTTGTACTTCAAATGAAGATTGAATGAGTTTGAAGACCCTAGATCTAGTTTCATCCACCCGGGCTACGATATATTCAGGAAAATAAAGACATCAAATGTACTCCATTGCTGCACAGATAATCATCCAAGCTAAAGGATGAAGGCTCTACTAGAATAATCAGTTTTCCACATAAACGATTGTTTGTCCTATGTACATGAAAATGAATTTATAAAGTTGAGCATGGGAATGCCCGCCTCAGCTAGATCATGAAAATATTATGAAGATAATGTATTGTATTGTATCTTATTACAGGTCACCTTCCAGTTCGAAAAACCTCGGATCCTTATGATATAGCATTTCACCTGACATCAGAAGATTTACAACCTCATGCTTTAGGGGGCAACTGTTATGGACATATTTGGGAACTGCAACCCCAATCACATATGTCCATAAACCAAGGGCTTCTAAACCCCTAAAAGTGTCGTTTCATACCCTAAAGGGTCAAGGTCAACCGATTACATCGTTTCCCAGAAGTTCTCCTTGAAAAACTACTCAGATGTGGTCAAAACTGGACCATATAGACTGCTCCATGCTAAGGGTGCAATGCATCTCACCTGCTACACACAAAGGGTGCGATGCATATTGAAAATCCCTTCTATAGGGTGCGATGAGCGAGAGCAGACAAATGGCAGAGGCAGTTTGCTAGGTGGAAACCCAGAGAATCTTCTAGAAACTGCTCATATGACACTTGCCTCTCTGAATTCGCCCGGGGATGAGTAAGAGATCATGAAATCTCCAAGTGGAACCAAGAACTATCAGTGAAATGACACTAATCAAAATCC
>APFE031164320.1:265970-395467 GCA_000404065.3 Pinus taeda
AGAGAATCTTCCAGAAATTGCTCATTTGACACTTGCCTCTCTGAATTCTCCCATGGATGAGTAAGAGATCATGAAATCTCCAAGTGGAATCAAGAACTATCAGAGAAATGACACTAATCAAAATCCTAGAAGCTGACTCACCCCCTTGCAAATATCTATATATGGATCCCTCATCCTAGAGATCCAGAGGCTGGAATTTTGTATTTTGTAAGTAAGTGTTGTTGGTTTCTCTGTGAAGCATTGTATTGTTGGGTGATCTAGCTTTTCATGAGGTGAAGAGGGCTTTCATGCTAGGAGGACGGTGCTGGATCAGACAACTAGGTTGTAATCCTCTCTTCTACTACTTCTATCAATAAAGCTATTTTAGTTTTCCTCCATATACTTGTATATTTCTGAATCTTGTATTCGTGTATGCATTTGTATGGTTAATATACATCTGACCCTATATTGTTTATGGTTATAGATCTCTATTCTTTGATGGTATTTTGCTGCTTTCAATCTACAGGTGTTCTTTGAAGTGGGACAAGTGAGGGAGGAGTGGCGAAGCTCTATCAAAGGAGGGAGGAAACAAGTAAGAAGCCAAGCAAAAGACTAAGATTGGTGCTCTCTACTTCTCTGTCATCTATCTCTCATAAAGGAAAACACAAGTTACTTTGAATTTTTTGTTTCTAAGATAGCTACCTGTCTTAGTGGGACTAGCAGCTCTGAATGGACACTAGTTTTCCCGGAAATAGACACTCAATCACAACTTTGGATAGGATGGAACTTCCTAGAAATACCCACTGATCTTGAAGCAAGTCTTGCTAATCTCCAAACCCATCTCCATAGCATTGCCCCGACAATTTTTTTATTATAGAAATGATGGCTTCTGTTGGGACCCTTCAGGCTCAAATTACACAGTCAAAGCTGCCTATCAGCATATTTGTAACAATGAATATCCCATGCCCACTTGGGTGCATTGGAAAATTTCTTGGAAATCAGAGATCCTTCCAAAAATAAAATTCTTCATTTGGGTCCTCTTAAAATGGAAAGTCCTCACTTCAGATAATCTGCAAAAACGCGGTATAATTGGCCCATCCCGCTGCCCAAACTGCCAAGCAGCTGAAGAAACCATCCAACACCTATTCATTGTTTGCCCCTTTGCTACTGCCTGTTGGAAAGAACTTTTTCTCAACACCCAACTCCCCCGGGGCTCCCACAAATCCATTGTTGAAATTTTACATCTTTGGAAGAGGAACTATCCGTGGCAACAAAAGAATAAGAACAATATTGCTAGAAGAGTTTGGAATGCTCTCCCTTGCTCTCTTTTGTGGAATATATGGCTGGAACGAAACCTTATGGTCTTCAAAGAAAAAGAAACCAACATCAGGAAATTATGCAGCAAGGCAAGGAGCCTTACATTGGAAGCAATATCTGTCAAAAGTCAAAAGAAAGTTGACATTGCCAATCTCTGTGTCGAAGAAAGGAATTTCATAGGGTACTTGTTCGGTAAAATTAACAGGGGCCAAAGCAGGAGTGACACTAGCAATTAACGCAACAATTCTAATCACAGTTGGAAAATAAGAATGAAAGATGAGGAGTTCTCTATCTGTCTTAGAAATTGTAGCACTCACTATCTTTTCTTTGATGGGGCCTCCAAGTCTAATCTAAGAATGGCAGGGGCTGGCGGAATCATTTGCAATGCCAATGGAGATATCAAATATGCTTATGAATGGGGATTAGGCCCCCTTTCTAATAACAGGGCTAAAGCTCTCGCACTATACCAAAGTCTCATTCAGCTTCAAAAACTCAGCATAAGCACTGCAACGATCATTGGAGACTCGACCATCATCATTAGTCTGATGGTATATAATCAAAATGCCACCAATGTGCTCCTACAAGAAACAATAAGTCTCTATCAAGCACTTACCCAGAAAATGAAAGAAGTCCGTTTTTTCCATGTACTTCGCTCCCTCAACAAGGAGGCCGACACTCGTGCAAACAGAACCTGCTCCAAACCCATAGGTAATCTCCGATGTAATGCCATTGATTCTCAATGTTATCTGCCATGACCAGATGTGAATCAATATTCAGATTGCCCGCAAAGGTATCTAGTAACATCAGGTACCTCCCTATTTTCGCTTGCAATATCTTTAGGCTAAATTTGATCCTTGCTGCAACAGAAATCTTCATTGATTCTCATAATGATGATAACACTATGACAATATCACTGAAATCAATCTGAAAATATCACTTCAGTCCCTTCCCCCAAGGAACTCTGACTCCTCCATACCTTACTCGTGACTTATCACTCAAATTCCCCATGACTCCCTCTTCACTCCACCTTATTCCCCTGTCTGAGCTCTCTTTCTTATTTGCATTCCCCTTCGTCCAGAATCACACCTCTCTCTCCCCCTTGCTGTGTTTGCTCTACCCTCTTTTGCTTCTGGCCGATCTCATGCTGCCTTGAGCATTCGATCTACTCCCTGCTCTTTGGAACATCACTTTAGTAGCCACCTACATTTGCTGCACACTGGTAATTTAGTTCAGCCAAACTCAATGGCGAGAAGCGAGGAATGTTTGCACTACTGATCTCCAGGAAAAACTGGAGCAAATTCGAGCTCAACAGAAGATCTTGGACACCAAAATCGAAACCCATGCTCAGATCACCAAGGAGAAACATGAGGCTGACCTCAATCTCTTTCTTCACAGAGTTACCTCTCTTCAGGAGTAGTTCAATGACCTCTCAAACAGATGCAGTCATGCCCAAGAGTCCATTGACATCCTGAAGTACATCATGGAAAAAAGTAATGCTCCAAGAACCAGCTCAAAAAATTTAAGGAATGCAGGCGCTGAAGGCAATCCTGAAGAATCCAAAGCCCGCCAAATCAATCATATAAACATCGATTAAACATGACTTGCAAATTCTTCCTGCTATTGTTTCAATTTGTTAGAATCTATATTAGTTCAGGCTTTCAAAAAGTTAAGAATGATAGAAGCAAAGGGGAATTTTGTCCCTCCTATTATATTTCCTTACTTTGCTTCTCAGGCACATCACCTTGTAACAATCGAGCTTAGCCTCTCCAATCTATTTTGAATACAAGCAACAACCGATTATGCAAAAAACACACACACACACACACACACATATTTCATTACAAAAAAAAAATTGAAAAGAAAAATAAAACACAAACCTAAAAAACACTTAAAAAAAGAATAAGATGACTACTTCAAAAATTGTTAAATCTAAAAAATAATTATGCATATTTAATACATTAGAAAATTTAAAGTGTAAAAAATAAGACACCCCAAAAAAGGGGTTGATGTTGCGTCAACACATTTGGAAATCAACATAAAAAACAATAATGTTTTAAAAAAATGCTCATTAAGAAAATTTAAAGTGTCAAAAATATGCAAAAAAAAGGTGTATTCTGAATCAACACTTTTCAAAATTTGATTATTTTTTGCTACCTCTAAAAAAGTAAGAAATCGGTTAAGTTCTTGTTGATTTGAAAATGTGTTTTATGTGGACACATGCCAGTGGACTCTCTTGGTGGCCATGTCTACTACATAATATTATTGATGACTTCTCCAAGAAAACATGGATATTCTATTTGAAGCATAAAGATGAGCCATTTAATATGTTCAATGACTTCAAGGTATTGATAGATAATCAAACATGGAAGAGAATCAAAGTTTTCAAGTCCAACAATGGTGGAGAATATACCACAAATGAGTTCGTTGACTTTTTCAAGGAGGCCAGAATCAAGAAAGAGACTATCGTAGTATACAATCTTGAGCAGAATGGTGTGGCTAAAAGAAATAATAGGTCTATCATGGAAGATGCCTGAGCCATGTTGCATGATCAAAATTTTTCGAAGTTCCTTTGGGGAAAAGCCACAAATACAATGATTTAGGTTCAAAACATGGTTCCTCATCAAGCCTTGGGTAACATAACTCCCAAAGAAGTATTTACAAGTGTGAAGCCTGATATTAGTCATCTAAGGATATTTCGCTACCCCATGTACTTTCATGTGTCGAAGGACAAGAGGAACAAATTGGAAACCACCTAAAAGAAAGTTACGTTTATCGGGTATTGTGAAAATTCTGAAGCTTTTAGAATATATATATATATATATATATATATACATATATATATCTGGTCAAAGAAAAATTGAGTTTAGTAGGGATGTCACTTTTGATGAAGATGTTTCCCTTGGAAAGGAAAAGGACCTTCCTCCACCTCCTCCTGTTGAGGAGAAGGATGATGACATGGGCATACTAGAAGGTCCTTTTGTGCCGTAATATGAGAAGGACATTGTTGATGATTCCATGGAGCCCGTGGACCCTTTGGATCCCCTTCCATGTGATCCCCCTTACAGGAAGAGACCTCTTTGGCTTCGTGATACATTACAATATGCTAAGAAACATGTCACTGCTAGAGGTACCTTTAGAGAAAGAAAGAAGCCATATTGATACCAGGGATACGCTGTAGCTATGAGCTTCATAATACATGATGAACCTTCCTATTTTGAAGAAGTAGTGAAAGAGAAAATTTGGAATGATGGCATAGCCAAAGAATATGAGTCCATCATGAAGAATGATGTATGTGATGTTGTTTTGAGACCTAAAGGAAATTATGTTGTGAATTCGAAATGGATATACAAGATCAAGCATGGAGCTGATGGGAGTATCGAAAAATATAAAGTGAGGTTCATGGCTAGAGGTTTCTCCTAGAAAGAAGGAGAATACTATGATGACATCTTTGCTCTAGTTTTGTGATACACTATTATCTGTTCTATTGTTTCCCTTGCTACTAGTCAAGGATGGACCCTTCACCAGATGGATGTGAAGACTATATTTCTTCATGACATACTACAAGAATAAGTATATGTTGAACAAAATTAGATATTTAAAGTGAAGGATAGTAATACTCATGTTTGTAGGTTGAAGAAAGATCTATGTGGTTTGAAGCAAGCCCCTAGATCCTTGTATGCTTACATTGATAGTTATCTGGTGAAGCTTGGATTCAAAAAAAGTAGTGACGAACCGAACCTCTAATTCAAAGTGATCCAAGGTATGCCTCTCCTTTTGGTTTTATATGTTTAAAATTTATTGTCAACAGGATGTGAACCTTTGATGATCAAATGGAAGATGGAGTTGGCTTATGAATTTGAAATGAAAGACCTCGGTTTGATGCACTATTTCTTGGGATTAGAAGTGTGGAAAAGACTCGAAGAGATTTTCCTTCAAGGAAAATATATCGTGAAATTGTTGGAAATATTTAGAGTGGTAGAATGAAAGTCCATGGCCACATCGATGGAGATGAATTTCAAGAAGTTATGTAGAGATGTTGATGGACCTCACTTGGTGAATCCCTTTGAGTACTAATAGTTGATTGGGGCGTTGATGTTTCTTGTGAACACCCTTCAAGACATATGTCTTGTGGTCAAAACTTTGAGTCAACTCACAACTGAGCCCTTTCATGCACACCGGCTTACTGCCAAGCATGTGTTGAGATATTTGCATGTGATGATCAATATTGGTCTGAGATATACTACTAAAGATGTGAGGCTACATGGATACAATAATTCTGATGGGGTTGGAAATGTTATTGACAGGAAGAGCACTTCAGGGTGTTGTTTTAGTTTGGGTTCTGCCATGATATTTTAAATGAGCAGGAAGTAGAAGTTCGTATTTTTAGTATGACATAGGTAGAGTATATTGCTGCTAGCATGGCTAGATGCAGGATAGATTGGTTGAGGAATCTCTTTGGGGAGTTGTTTGAGTAGGTCCTAGACATAACAATGATATGTTACGAAAATAAGAGTGGGATATGATTAAAAGAGAATCCCATGTCCCATGAGCGGTCCAAGCATATTGAGATCATGTATCACTATATCCGAGATATAGTGCAGAAAGGAGCAGAGAGACTTCATCACATTTCAACTGATGAGTATATAACATATATACTCACCAAGGCTTTGCCGAAAGGGAAGTTATTGATCTTTAGAGAGAAGCTTGGATTGATGGATGTGACCCTCCCGGGTAAGGGTCTCGGTTGATCTAGGACACATAGCTATGCTCTTCCCCCTGTTTGAGCTCACAAGGAGAGGAATTGAGCTAGAGAGCTCCTGAGGTTAAGGGAACTATGGACAATAGGATAGTCTGTGATCCTTACTTTCCATGGTAAGTCGTATCCTACATATTATCAAGAAATAGGATAGTATGTGATCCTTAACTTCCACGATAAGTCATATCCCTTCTATTGTATCTCTTTGATCTTGATAGAGTATACCCTAGCTGGGATCCTACCCACAAGTTAGGATTATTAGGATTGTTTCCCATCCATCTGGCCAATGGGTGTTGGCTACTTGAGTTAGGCGTGATCCTTACCATTTATGGTAAGTAGTATCCTACTCAAGTTATGGGATGTAGGTGTTCTACCACTGATTCTTAAGGGTCAAGTTGGGGAGATCAATAAACAATAGGATAATCTGCGATCCTTACCTCACCATAAGTGGTATCAAGCCTATTGTCCTTATATAGATGGTGGTAGTTTTAGCTCTCCTATGATGTCAAATTCTTTTTCTTTTATATTCAAGAGTGTTCAACAGATGAGAAGAGATGACATCTGACTTGATGATGATGAGACATTTGAGATGGGACATGTGATGCAGTCAGAAATATCTCCCGAGTTGAGAGGGAGTGTTAATTTGGAAGCTTAGGGAAAAATTCCCTCCTTTGGACATCCTTCCTCATCCAAAGAATACCCTCTTTTCCCTTTGAAGAATTTAATTTGGTCAAGGAAAAATATATTTTTAATGTGAAAAACCACATGTGCGGAAAAGTATAGGTCGACCTAAAGGACAAATTGGGTCTCCAAAAACGCATATAAATACAAGTCAAGTCAACCTCATTTGGACACACATCACACACATATTATTATTCTCTTGGAGGCTTGTACAAGTCTGAAATTGTAGGTCTTCTTTCACAAGTGTAAGTAGGAGAGAGAAAATTTTAGGAGGGCTAAAATTTGTGTTTGACCAATGTTGGCATTTTGGTATTTGGGCATACTTTGACTTGATTGGACTTTAGTTTTGGATCTATTTTTGGATGCCGCATTCTTTGACACAAAGATCAAGATTTTTTGGGTAGTTTGAATTTTATTAACCAAAGGTTTTGATTGTAGTTTGACTGTGGATATTTCTCTCTCCTTTGACCAAGTTTGACCAAGTTGTTTGGGACTATATGACTTAGATTTGACCAGCTTGGAAGGTTGAATATTTTGACTATTGACTGAGATATTTTAGAGGAATCTGATCATTTACCTGTGGACAGATTAGAGCATCTTTAACTATTGTTGACTTTGACAAAAATGTGGACTTTGACTTGTAGACTAGATTTGACTTTGAAGCTCATATATTAGATATTGGTTGGTTGATATTTTGGATAGTCAGAGAATTGAATTTGAATATTTTTTTATGAATGGAATCATTATATCTCTCTGTTGAATATTATATGACAATCTAATAAGAAGAAAAGGTCGAAAGGGTTTTCCCCCTTGTTGGGTTTTTCCCTGTTCTTTGACCAAATCTTGTGTCTCTTATTGCTCTTAATTGTCTTCTATTATTCATTACATTTACTGTTCTATCTACAATTTCTATTTGTTACTGGAATATTAAAATTGATTTGAAAGTGATTGCTAATTGAATAAAAGAATTGGGCTAAAGTGATTGTAACAACATAGAACAATGGAAAACTAACATTAAGGAGGTATCTTCTAAGCATGACTTCATTTTAAGGTCTTATATGCTTATCTTATTTTGATAAGAGAATTGTTTTCTTCTTCACATTTAAAATGAAGGTCCCCAATGTTTCCATTTAGGGTGAACATATAATTGTGTCAACCTCATTTAGATATGTAGATATAACATTTATTTGGTATATACAAATATAATCAACTATTAGTTACATATTGTTTATTCCATGTTCATTTGGGTTTAAAAATTTTCTTTGTTAAAATATACTTGACTTTGAAATTAAAAACTAAATAGCTAAGACAATATTGATGTAATTGTTACTTTTGTTTGGACTAATATTGATGTTGATATCTTTCCCCTAAAATAGTCCCTTTAATTATGTTGATAGGCATATCTATTTTGGAATAGGCTTCCATAATATTAATTTAATTTTCAATAATTATTGGTTGGATGGTAGAGATTTGACCTCCACCGAATATTATAGAATATTCATAATAGTATGCACAAACCAAAGATTGAGATTTATCTCGAAACTAGATATGTCATTTTTCCCTTTTAATTAAATTGATTAATTAAAAAAAATGTCATATGAAGTGAGTAATGGTTTTTTGAGCATGTGGTATTGATAAGCCATGATATTGACCCATGGTATGTAGCAAAAACTATATACATATTAAGAATGTCATTTCATGTTTTTTTAAATGTATATATGTTTAGCTTATATATTAACTCTTTTTATTATTTAATAATAATAGTAATTATTTAAAAACAAAGTTATAATTTAGTTAGTTTATATATATATATATATATAATATATATTATATATATACTATATATATATATTATATATATTATATATTTATTATATATATATATATATATATATACAACTTTTAATAATGTGAAATGTAGTAAGTTGTTTTGATGCTTATTATGGATTGATGCCTATCGACATTTACTTGTCGTTTAATTTATATGATTGATCTAGTTTCTAGTAGTCGGTAGACACTTTTAATACCACGCCAAAGTTTTCATTGCTTATTTTTATTAGAATCCGTTTAGAACCCTTTTAATAGATTTCTTTCATTTTATCATTGGGTTACTAAAAACCTAAACCGCAGTCACTAGCAAATCCAAGGGAAACCATGAGGAGTGAAATTGAGATGTTTGCTCTTAGAAGGATAAACATTATAATTTTTTAACCTTTTTGATTTGTTATCAGACAATTAGATTAAAAAATCTTTGTTGAAACTGCAATTTTTGTTTTATGAGATTGATGTTTTCTTTTTCCTGGGTGGTTCACGTACATCCGTGGTCAGGGGGTGCAGGCTACGTCCACGAAATAACTAGGGCTGATCTCGAGGATCACACCCCTCGGCCATCACAGACCTAACCCCAAGGGCTTTCGGGTAGAATCGACCCTGTGACCTCCTGTTTTAGCGAGGCACGACTTGACCAGTTGGGCTAACCCTTGGGGCTTATGAGATTGATGTTTTCAATGTAGAATTGGGTTCAATAAAATCAAATAATCTTAGTGGAATAAAATTATGCAATTTTAACATTTAATATATGTGATTACATTAATTCAAAATATTTCTCATTGAATTTTAGGCTAGAAATAATGGTATCTTCTTGCTATTTTGAGAAACTAGAAAGATACATTCATAGAATGTTTAAGTTATTATATATTATTGCATTTGTTCGTCATAAATTAAATTTGTAATTTTCTCTTACTATGTTATCTTCCTTAGATTCATAAGATGGATATGGAAATCATTATAAAATTTGTTTCACATAATTCTTAGTGGCTTTAATTCGATGCATTGGCATCAAGTAGGGTATGATAATTCATGTAGAAACGATGACGATCGAGATTATTTGTAGTCGCTTTCCTTCCTATTCCAAACTTGGGCTTGAATTGTATTTATTTATTAAATGGATCTTGTAATGTTTGCAACATCAATTTTTGTTTATGCTCATGGCCTTTTGTGCATGATATTCAATGGATATACCTAGTTCAAAATACCACTAATGACCCTTTGCTCTATTTGATATGATTTCCCCTAAAAAAATTTGGTGGCATAATTTTGTAATGGGGTATCCAACTGAAGGCAATTGAAGAATCACAAGCCCAATTTTCATGAAAAATAAATTTACAATGAAGATGTTATAGTTCATACTAGCTAGTGATACACTTGATTTCCTTGTATCTCTTTGTTGTATCTTGTGGTGCATTTCTTTGGTTGGCTTTCTGAACAACAAAGGTGTTTGATGAGAAGTATTTTCTTTACTCCATAACCTAACACAATAAACTCGCCAAATAATATAAGGCTGATGACGCCTTCCTACATGGCATGCAACATAAATGTAATTTGGAATTCCTTTTTTGTTTCCTAATGTATATATATTATCTTCATAAAATTCGTTTTTATATTTTATATATTCAAATTTGCAGGTGAATTATTTTCGTATTCATTTTCAATGTTTTTTTAGAGTAATATGGCCAAGAGTTGGATTGTGGCCAAAAACCTAAATCAAATAAATTTTGGCAAATGCTAGTTAAATAAAGGGCCATAAAAGGGCTTTAATACCATTGTAATGCACTAATTTGGGTTCATAAGTTCTTTGATACCAATGTAATGAGCAATGGATTCTTTATAAAATATTGAACATATGAAGGATAAAGTTGATATTATATATATATAATATATATAATTGATAAGTAATCATTTAGATGATTTGTTTATGAGCCTTGCGACAATTATACTTTTTTGCATTAAACTAATCATGAATGTGAAGGGTTATGGCCTTAGTTTATTATATATATATATATATATATATATATATTATATATATATATATATATATATAGATGTTTTGTGATCATTAAATTATCTTTTACTTTTTTTTTTTTTTCCACTGGAAAAATCGTAAGCTTTCATTATCTTGAAAAAATACATTTGTAGATGCATGATGCATATGCTATTGTGTCTGTCAGCCTTCTGTGGGCTTAGTGGAAGATCAAAAATATCAGCATAAATACCAGAAACATCACGCAAGATTTTCATTTTATTCCTTCTATTTTATATACATATTTGCCACGTAGGGCCCAGTAATTGTTTTCTGATCACTATATACATAAAATTGTTCAAAAATTTCAAAATTATATCAGATATTTAGTTCAAGGGCTTTCCGCCCTGTGTTAATGTGGGTCTATGTAAGGTTGATGGTAGTATTGGTATGCATTTGACCCACACTGCTCCTAGATCAACCACTCTCCTCGGGGAAGTGACGTGGCCGCCTTGGATAGTTCGTCGGCACTGTTGTTGTGTTCCCTGTAGATATGATTGCAAGTGGTGTCATTATAATGAGCCTTCAAAATATTTATTTCATCCAATATATTATTGAGTGTGTGTGTGTGGCAAACAATAATATTATTGAACCAATCTATAATGATCTTCGAATCTCCAAATATATGAATGCTCATGCAATTATGTCCCAATGAGAAATGCATGAGATGACGAAGAGTAATGAGTTTAGCGAAATTGTTTGAGCCCATCCCCAAACCCATCCGGACTTTATAGAAATGTTGATCGCTGATTAATAAGATGAAGCCACCCCCGCATCCCTGCTGCTGGGCTGCACCATCAAAATATGTCCAAGGGGTATTTTTATCGATATGCGGAGGGTCGTGAGGCCTTCGGGTTCGAGGTTGGAGAGGCTTAGGCATCTCGTTATAAGCCGAAATAATTAGTGCTGAAGTATGCGACCAACTCACAGGTTTGTTATCAAAGATGTTTCAGTTTCGTGCCAACCAGAGATACCAATTGATGATTAAAGGGAGGCGCTGTAGTTTAGATCCTTTATGCTGGTGATACCAACTTTCCCAAACTCTGTTTAAGTCATCACCTTCCCATGAGCCCGTGAAGCGAATAGATGTGGAGATGTTTTGCCACAAATTCATGAAGGTTGTACAATTCAGGAAAAGGTGTGAAATCGATTCTGCTGCACTTTTACATAGTGTACACCAGGAAGGCCCGTAGATAGCTCGGTGCATGAGATTTTCACCCGTGGGAACTTTAGCTTTT
This sequence comes from Pinus taeda, assembly GCA_000404065.3. Taxonomy (NCBI): domain Eukaryota; kingdom Viridiplantae; phylum Streptophyta; class Pinopsida; order Pinales; family Pinaceae; genus Pinus; species Pinus taeda. Next base: position 277,801 of record APFE031164320.1, read on the forward strand.
AATATGCACCAAAAAAAGAGTTTGATCCGAGGAGGCGCAATTAGTTTCCATATTGCCTGCCACCAAAATGTAATCAAATCCGGAACCTTATGTGAAATTAGCGCTAAATAGCCCGCCTTTGGAGTGTACATACCATTATCAGATTGATGCCATATGAGTTCATCCAGTCCCTCTTTGATCCTGATGTGCGATTCAAAAAGAGCATTAAATTATCTTTTACTTAATGTCACGTATTATTGCAATAATTAATCTATCATATGCCATATTCAATACATTATATTTTTTCTATATAGATTCCCCACTATTATTCCATTTATTTTGGATATTAGTTTATGGATTAGATTGGATGATTTCGAATAACTCTAATAAAATCTCCACAACATTGAACATGGATTGAAGGCTTATGATCATGATTTCTACTTTCATACTACAACTTTTGTTAACGCTTCTCATCTCTAAGTATCCATTTGTGCAACTCAATCTTTCCATTGATTATTGCTAGTAGCTTTACACTAAATGTGTTGAGATTGTATAGAACATCCTTTGTTTCCTTTCCACTACAAATGACAAGTGATTGAGCTAATTATGATAAAGATGTTTTCTATTTCATTATACCCTTGTAATGCTAATCCAGGATAGTTGACTAGCTCATCTTACCAATAGGTAGCTTTTCAACATTGAAGCCAATTTCCATTATTTTTTGTTTCATCATGCTCAAATTACATATGAAAGAATTAAATTGTTCTAGGTAGTTTCTCAATTCATTGTTGCCAAGCTTGACACCTAATAATGGATTCAATTTCCATTTTATTTTACTCTTGTTTAGTTAATTCATATCCTTGTGATCCATTTATAAACCAATATACTTTTTTGGGTAAAAATTCATCTATGTTGATTCCACCATTAGTTGGTGGTTAGAATGAAACTTTGATTCAAATTTTGAAATTGCTTCATCATCGAATAAAAATACAAGATAACCTATCTTGACATTTCATGCCAACTTTTCCCTAATGATTGTATATTATATATTTCCTTAGAGTGTTGGTTTAGAATGCTTGAATGACATACAATTTCATCTGATTTAAGTTCTTGTAACTGTCAGCAACATTTATTTGATTTAACATGGCATCAAGGATAACCTCCCATATATGTAAAACATGACAATTGGAATTTATGTCATCTAGAAGCCACTTATCTAAGACCTATTAACCTTGTTGGCATGTGGCCCAAAAATGAATCCAAATATGCTCTTTAAATCTTCAAAAGCCAGCAAAATCATGCCAAATATCAAAACCAGCGCAGGAGAAGAACCCTTAGAGTAGCCAAAAAGCACTATCGGGAGGCAAAAACACATAAAATCAGTGAAAAACCAAGTATCAGAGCAATAAACAATGTTGTGCGATCTGATTGGCAATCGTAATTAGCACAGGCAGACAGTGGCAGTCAGCGTAGACCATGTGGAACTTGCGATGGCGATCGACGATTCAACGTGGCCCATCGATCAAGTGCGTAGATCGATGGCCCACGTTACATCAGGGTTTCACTATTGGAGATTACGAAGAGTGCTTATGGGCCCGAGGCATGAGCAATATGTGATTGCGACTAGTCACATCGTGATATCGTATTGGAGTTTCACAGAGGCACGATTAACTGGACCCGATGGTTATATACATGATATTGCATAAAATTTGAAGTTTGGAGAAAGTCCATTTTTAATGCATTTTCACATTTTTTCATTATTTAACGAAATACAAAGGGAACCTTGGAGTAGCACCGATGTGATAAGACCCGGACCCGAAAGGGTTTGGGAATGAAAATATATAATATTTTCAGGTATGCCAAAGCCATTTTTTAATGTATTTCCAGCGTTTTAACGTATTTCTAAAACACAAAGGGAAGACTAGGAACATACCATTTGCGACTTGCGATAGCGATTGAGGGCGGACCCGATAAAGGAATATGCCATATTTGAGGACTTTTGAAGTCCGAAATAAACAAAGATGGGCGGGATTTCATAGTGTTGCAGCGATTTCTGTGTAAAAACAGAAAACAGTCATTGGAAACATTTAAAGGGATTACAAAGGCCTCAAGACCCATTCCACCACATAATAGAGGCCGGGAGACAGATTGCCGGGAAACAGAGACTGAAAAGGAAAAAAGAAAGGGCCATAACATGATGCAACTTGAAACAGAAGTGATCATGGAGCATCAACAACACAACACAACCAAAACCAACAGAAGTGATTGTCGAGCATCTCTGGCATGAGAGAGCTCCCTGACAGCACAACAGACTACCAGAATGCAGTTACTCTACTGTCAGAAGAAGAAAACTCTGAGCCCATGCTTTCCTAGTCAGGGCATCAAACAGTTAAAAAGACAGAGGGCATATATTAAGACCTCTCAAGCCTCAGAAGGCTTGACAGCATTATAAAAGGCCTATAAATATTTGAAAGTTCAGAGTAACAAAGGTTCAACTTTTGGGGACTATGGATACTCTGCTGCTTCACCTTCTCGTCTTCATTTTAGCAATATAAGCTTCTTTTGCTGTTACATGGTCAATTCCCATTTTCTCTTCTATTCTAAGCTTGTACTTGAATAGGTTATTCATGTTTTCTTCTGTGTCTAATGCCAGATAACTGTCATCTTACCTCTGCATTGATAAATTAGATTTGCAAGCTTCATTTACTTCCTATAGCTAGCCATTCATATGTGGTTATGTATGCATCTGCTAATACATTAAGTATTCTTCATCTATCCATTGAATCTATAAATTATTGATCATTAGTGGTCTAAAGCCTTGTAAAGTTGAGGGTGTTCATGCATGTCTTGAGAATAAACAGAGTTGAAACAGTCATATGACTTGATCCAAACCATCATCCATTCCAATAGTTCAGAGAACAATATTGAAGATTTATATGTTACCAGGCATCTCCGAGCTACAACCTAGGAGAGCTTCTTGGAGTGATAACATAATTGGCGCCGCTGCCGGGGAGAGGAGACTAAAGCTCAACTTCCCTGGGAGATGACACAGATCCAACTTTGATGATAGACAAAGTCTGGGCACTTTTTCAGTTGTAATCATCTATCTGGCAACTCTACTAAAGGAAAAACCTATTGGCGACTCCATTTCATAGTTCTGGCTCAGTTTGTGAGGCATACTCGGAGAAATCCTCAGAAGCCACAAGCTGACCTAGTATCTGATCCTGAAAAAATCACCAAAGAAAGAATGGTATCACAGAAAGGAGCATCAGGTTTAGGTAAACCTAAACAATATTCTGTATCTCTTCAAGAAAATCCTGTAATAGAATAAATACATGTTGAGAGTATAGCATCTAATACTAGCAGTGAAGAAAAAATATCAGAAATTCATAAAGCTCCTTATTCCTTAGGTTCTCCTTTTGTTGAAAGCCCAAAGGAAATCTCACCTACTATCCATCACACTCCTTTAGTCTTATCACTCATTCCTTAGCCCCCTGTCATTCAGATTTCTGGTACCCCTATAGCCACCACAAATATGGCTGGACCACAAGCACATACCAAAATGGAAAGAGTCATAGTTGCGAGGTATGGACCTATAGTCCTTCCCACTCCTTTGAATTCCATGCCTATTGGAGAATATCATAAGTATAGGCCTAAGTTCATTGGGACTAAAGGTGTTACAGCTGAGGAACATCTTAAATCATTCTATAGCTATGCTGATAACCTGGACATTAGTGAAGATGATGTGTGGATGAGAGTCTTTGTCCAAAGCCTAGATGGAGAGGCTAGAAAATGGTTTAGAGAACTAAACCCAATATCTATAGAAGATATTGAGGCTTTAGATGATGCATTCCTAAAGCATTGGGGGGATAAGAAGGATCTACTCTACTACCACACTGAGTTTGGGAATTTAAAGAGGGAAAATGGTTAGTTTCTTTCTGATTTTAATAAGAGGTTTAACCGCATGTACAACAAGATACCATCTGAAGTAAAACCCACCACTACCTCTGCTAAACTCACCTATGCCAGTGCTTTTGATTCTGACTTCTATCTATTGTTGAGGGAGAGGCGATGTGATACTTTGGCTGATATGTAGGATGCAACCTTGGAAGTAGAATCAAACATCATGGTTGTAGAGAAGCTCAAGGGAAATGTTGATAGAAGGAGACAGAGGGGCGAGTCTTCATCATCTTCAAATCCCAAGATAGATAAAATGACCAAAATGATAGAGTCATTAACCTCTGAAATCTCCAAATTAAAGGTTGAGCAGCACCCTGGGAAAGGAAGAGTTCCTAATACCTTTGCTCCTAGAAATCCAAATCCAAATCCATATAGAAGAGCTAATGAGAAGTTGTATATTTTACAAAGAAGAAAAGATGCCAATGAAGACCAAAGGGTGAAGACCCATTTCCAGAATGCAGTCATGGAAGAAGAAAAATTTGAAGAAGATGATGAGATCCATTGTCTAGAAGACAAAGGCAGTGCCTCCTTTTGACCTTAGTTGCCTATGAAAAATCATTATTCAATGACCAGATTAACCAAGAATGGGATGGTGAAGCTGTTATGCAAACTAAAGATCAACACATATATAATCTAAGGTTGAGGATGAATAATTCCAAGGAAACTCCTGTTAAAAGAGCTGTTGTCCCTATAGTACATAAATATAATAAGTAGAAGCGACCAGCAGTTGATCCCATCATCCTCAAAGCTCCAGCTCATAAGGTAAGAGGCCTTGACAAGTCTCCTTCTCCTTTCAGTTTTCAATCAGAAATTCAGAAGCTAAGAATACCTATACCTCTGATTGAACTAGTGAAGAATTAGTCTTTCAAAAGATCTATCCTCAAGGCCCTTGAGCCTAATGCCATCCAAGCCTCCATCGACTATGTAAATCTGCAAGATGACAAACCAATGGTTGTTCTCAACCCAATGATTGAAAATTATGAGGACAACTCCCCATCATTCTATGTCTCTCTGACTATTCATGATAAAATCCTTCACAACTACCTTCTGGACACTGGAGCCATCCATAATCTAAAGCCCATGGCTGTCATGGATGAGTTGGGTCTTGACATTACCAAGCCTTATCATGACCTATTTTCTTTTGACTCTAGAAAAGTGAAATGTCTTGGATTAATCAAGGACCTAGCCATCACCTTGTCTCAATTGTCCATGAAGAGCATGATGATGGATATTGTGGTAGCAGATGTACCCCCCAAGTTTGGCATGTTTCTTTCCAGAGGTTGGATCAAGAGATTAGGTGGAACATTGCAAAATGATCTGTCCTATGCTACTATCCCAATTTTTGGAGGCGAAGGTAAAAGATTATACTGAGAAGCTCAGTTGGCTTATATCATCAGCGATGAAAGGAATCCCACTAATCATCCCATCTATGTTGTTGACACTGAGTTTGGAGCTTGTATTCTCCAGATTGAAGAATCCCAGCTGGCCTCCATGCAGCTTAAAAAACCAATTTTCTAGATCGCAGAGGAAGAAGGCCCACAAATTTGGGATATGTTCTTTGATGGGGCTTTCTCTAAGGAAGCTGCAGGGGCAGGTGTAGTCCTTGTGTCTCCCACACATGAATGCATTCATTTGTCTTTCAAATTAACTTTTTAGGTCACAAATAACATAACCGAGTATGAAGCCTTGATATTGGGCTTAAACGTTGCTAAAGAAATGGGCATCAAAGGCCTGAAAGTGTTTGGAGATGCAAACCTCATCATTCAGCAGGTCAACAAAACTTTCCAAGCAAAGAATCCAAGGCTAAAAGCATACAGAGATGAGGTATGGAAGCTCAAGGACTCTTTTAATATTTTCAACATTTCTTACATCCCGAGAATGAAGAACCAGCTCGTTGATTCCCTCACAGTGTCTGCTAGCACATTTATTCCTCCTTTGCATCTTAAATTGACTTATGAAATTCAAGTGAAATTTAGACCCTCTCTGCTTGATAATGTCAAATACTAGAAAGTTTTTGAAGATGATGATGAAATTAGTAGATTTTTACAAGTCGTTGAGGAATTTTCTGAAATGCACATCGACCAAGAAAATGAAACCATGGAAGAATGCAACCAGTCAAAGCTAAAGGACGAGATTGTTCAAGAAAGCATTATCCATCTGCCTAGTAACCATATACCCAAAGGATTGGTGCCTCTAGAGAAGATGTTCAATCATAACGATGTACCTTATAAGCCTGCCAAAAAAGAAAATGAGTATGTTGTTCGTAAACATAATATAGGGATCCCAACCCATCTGAAGTGCATAAATCTATCCACTCACTTGTCTTCTGCCCAGAATTCCTAATATTGCACCCTCATGAAGCAATTTGCTGATATTTTTGCCTGGGAATACAATGATCTTAAAACCTATGACACAAACATCATTCAACATAAGATTCCACTGGAAAAGAACACCATCCATTTTAAGCAGAAATTAAGACCTATCAGCCCTCTCTTATTGCCTTTGATTGAGAAAGAAATCAAGAAGTTGTTGGATTCCAAGATCATAGTTCCCCTAAGGTATTCAAAGTGGATAACTAACCTTATGGTAGTAAGAAAGAAGAATGGAGAAATCAAGCTTTGTGTTGACTTCATAAATCTAAACAAATGCTCTAAAAAAGATAACTACCCCCTGCCTAAGATGGAACACTTGTTGCAAAAAGTTTCAGGGGCTAGAGTCATGTCTTTCCTAGATGGATTTTCAGGTTACAATCAGATTTTTTTACATCCATAAGATCAAGAAAAGACCGCCTTCATTACTCCTTGGGGCACTTTCATATACTCCAAGATGCCTTTTGGACTGATAAATGTTGGGGCTACTTTTCAAAGGGCCATGCACATAGCCTTTGTGGGAGAGAAGGATAAGTTTGTCCTTATTTACCTTGATGACATAACAGTCTTTTCCAACACTCACAAGGACCATTTAAAACATTTGAAAAATGTGTTTCTAAAATGTAGACAGTTCAGAATTTCTGTGAACCCAAAGAAGTCACAGTTTGCTCTAGAAGAAGGAAAACTTCTAGGACATATTGTTTCTGCTGAAGGTGTGAAGATTGATCCAGCAAGAGTTCAAGTAATTCAGACATTGTCCATCCCAAGGTCAAAAAGGGACGTTCAATCCTTCCTAGGTAAGATTAACTATGTAAGGAGGTTCATTCCAAACTTTGCAGAGCTAGTGAAGCACATCACTTCCATGCTGAAGAAAGGATCAGAGATAAAATGGACAGATGCTACAAGAATCTCTTTTGAAGCCATCAAACAAGCTATCATGGAAGCTCCCACTCTAATCAACCCAGATTACACCAAAGAGTTTTATATCTTCTCTTTTGTCTCTTATGATACACTTGCAGCAGTTCTGTTGCAGAAAAATGATGAAGGCATAGAGCACCCCGTGGCCTTTTTCAACAAAACTCTAAGGGATGTTGGAATAAGGTATGACCTTATTGAAAAACAAGCTTATGCTCTCATAAAATCTTTTAAGGCATTCCGAATTTATATTCTGCATTCCAAAGTGGTTGCATATGTACCTTTAGCCTCAGTAAAAGATGTCTTAACTCAACTAGATATTGATGGAAAGAGAGCTAAATGGATTGCAAAATCCATAAAGTTTAACACAGAGGTGAAGCCCACTAAGCTTGTCAAAGGCCATGGCTTGGCCAAAATTATGGCTGAGGAAAATTGTAGTTTGTTAGATATCAATTGCATGAGTCCAAATTTAGGTGATGAGCAGACAGAGGAAGCAGCAAAAGAGCAAAAGCAGAATTAGTCTTTGGCTGAAAATCTAGCCACCTACGAATGGTATTCCAGTATAGTTCAATTTTTGTAGAAGCTAGAAATCCCTCCAAGGCTTAGCTCAAGTCAAGCCTGGGCCATTAAGCTCAGATCAACCAAATTCTGCATTAATAAAAACCTACTTTATTGGAAAGACCCATCAGAAATCCTCTTGAGATGTCTGGATAAAGGAAAATCTGTCGAAGTCATGCACCAGTTCCATTCTAGCATCTGTGGAGGGCATCATTACTGGAAAGCTACAACCCACAAAATCATGAGAGCTAGGTATTATTAGCCTACTTTGTTCTCTGATGTGTTTTCTTTTGTGAAATCTTGTGACAAATGTCAGAGGTTTGCAGGAAGACAACAGCTAAAATCTCTGCCTTTGAAGCCAGTACACGTCAATGGTCCCTTCCAATAGTGGGGCTTGGACTTCATAGGTGAGATTAATCCACATTCCAGCAGCCAACACAAATGGATCTTGGTAGCCACTGTTTTTTCACCAATTGGATTGAGGCTATACCCACTAAGAATTCTAATCATCAAGTTGTCATAAAGTTCTTGAATGAGAATATTTTCACTAGATTTGGTTGCCCAACCAAACTAGTCACTGATAATGCAACAACTTTCAAGGCAAAAGAATTGGTGGACATGACTGAATCCATGGGCATTCAATTAGTGCGTTCTACCTCATATTATCCTCAAGGCAATGGCCTGGCAGAATCATCTAATAAGAGTTTGGTAAGGATAATAAAAAATTTTTTGGAGGACAACAAAAAGAGCCGGGATTCCAAGTTGAAGTTTGCACTGTGGGCTGGCAGAGTTACTAACAAGAATTCCATAGGAAATTCTCCATTTAAGCTGGTTTATGGTGCTGTTGTTGTTTTTCCTATCCAGTTTATCCTCCCTGTGGCCAAATTCTTTCAATAAGAACAGGATGAAACAAATGACATGGTAAGGAGAATGAATAACTTGGTTGAATTACAACAGATCGGGGAGAAGCTGGTTGAGAAGTCAAAATTCCATTAGAAGAAAATCAAAGAAACCTTTGACAGAAAGGAAAAAGTGGAAAATTTCCAAGTTGGTGACTGGGTTCTCAAATGGGATGCATTGAAGGAAAAGAAACGTAATCATGGCAAGTTTGACTCCTTATGGACAGGTCCATTTGTCATAGCTCAAATTCAGCAGAACAATACCTTTATTCTGCATAGTTTGGAAGGAGGAGATGTTTTTGGTAGCCCAGTCAATGGGTAGTTCTTGAAAATTTATTTCATTTAAGGCTTTAAAGCCTTGGTATTGTAAATATGTTTTTCAATTTTTATTTTATTGCAAAATAGAATCCATGCCCAATGGAACACTAGGAGGAAGATTTGATTTTGGTTTTGTAAGAAAGGCATTGTTCTACAGTTCTTGAAACCTCACAGGGAGGCTTTCATCCCCAGAAGGAGCCAGTGTTAGCCTTGTTGGCATGTGGCCCAAAAATGAATCCAAATATTCTCTTTAAGTCTTTGAAAGCCAGCAAAATCATGCCAAATATCAAAACCAGCGCAGGAGAAGAACCCTTGGAGCAGCCAGAAAGCACTATCGGGAGGCAAAAACACATAGAATCAGTGAAAAACCAAGTATCAGAGGCATAAACAGTGTAAAGCATAGCAATCATCCGATCTGGCCGATCAAAGGTCTAGATTTGATCAGCAATTGCAATCGGCACAGGCAAACAGTGGCAATCGGCACAGACCATGTGGAACTTGCGATGGCGATTAGCGATTCAATGTCGACCATCGATCAAATGTGGGTCGTCGATCAAGTGCGCAGATCGACGACCCACGTTACATCAAGGTTTTGCTATCAGAGATTATGAAGAGCCCTTATGGGCCTGGGGCATGAACAATATACGATTGCGACTTGTCGCATCATGATATCGCATCGGAGTTTCATAGAGGCACGATTAACTAGACCCGACGGTTATATACATGATATTGCATAAAATTTGAAGTTTGCAGAAAGGCCATTTTTAATGGATTTTCACAATTTTTCGTTATTTAACAAAATACAAAGGGAACCTTGGAGAAGCATCGATGCGATAAGACTCGGACCTGAAAGGGTTTGAGAATGAAAATATATAATATTTTCAGGTCTGCCAAAGCCATTTTTTAATGTATTTCTAATGTTTTAACGTATTTCTAAAATACAAAGGGAAGACTGGGAATAAGCCATTTGCGAATTGAGATAGCGATTGAGGACGGACCCGATAGAGGAATAGGCCATATTTGAGGACTTTTGAAGTCTGAAATAAACAGAGATGGGTGGGATTTCACAATGTTGCAGCGCTTTCTGTGTAAAAACAAAAAACAGTCATTGGAAACATTTAAAGGCATTACAAAGGCCCAAAGATCCATTCCACCAAATAACAGAGGCCAGGAGATAGATTGTCAGGAATCAGAGACTGGAAAGGAAAAAAGAAAGGGCCACAACACGATGCAGCCTGAAACAGAAGCGATCATGGAACATCAACAACGCAACACAACCAAAACCAACAGAAATGATTGTGGGGAATCTCTGGCACGAGAGAGCTCCCCGACAGTGCAACAGACTACTAGAATGCAGTTACTCTACTGTCAAAAGAAGAAACCTCCGAGCCCATGCTTGCCTAGTCAGGGCATCAAATAGTTAAAAAGACATAGGGGATAGATTAAGACCTCTCAAGCCTCAGAAGGTTGGAGAGCATTGTAAAAGGCCTATAAATATTTGAAAGTTCAGAGTAACAAAGGTTCAACTTTTGGGGACTGTGGATACTCTGCTACTCTAGCTTCTCATATTCATTCTAGCAATATAAGCTTCTTTTGCTGTTACATTGTCAATTCCCATTTTCTCTTCTATTATAAGCTTGTACTTGAATAGGTTATTCATGTTTTATTCTGTGTCTAATGCCAGATAATTGTCATCTTATCTCTGCGTTGATAAATTAGATTTGCAAGCTTCATTTACTTCCTTTAGCTAGCCATTCATATGTGGTTATGTATGCATCTACTGATATAGTTAGTATTCTTCATCTATCCATTGAATCTATAAATTATTAAGCATTAGTGGTCTAAAGCCTTGTAAAGCTGAGGGTGTTCATGCATGTCTTGAGAATAAATAGAGTTGAAATAGTCATCTGACTTGATCCAAACCATCATCCAATCCAATAGTTTAGAGAACAATATTGAAGATTTATATGTTACCAAGCATCTCCGAGCTACAACCTAGGAGAGCTTCCTGGAGTGATAACAAGACAAATATACCTTTCTTAGTTTTTAGGACAATATTATTATTTAATCTTTTTTCACTTTCTCCATATTTCTAATTTCTACCATCATAGTTTGATAACGATTGAATCATCTCTTGTCATTGCACCAACCCTTTCAATAAGAACCTTCACATTTCCAAGCTTGGGAGTCCACAAGTAAAAAATTTATTCCATAACTCATCAACCTTCATATGATTGATACCAACAAATTTCTTTCTTTTGTAAGAATTTATATCATTATCATCTTTGAGATTAATTTCTCTCTTTTAACCAACCATTGAAATTGTTTTTTTTCATCACCTTGATATTGCTATATATCTTTGTCTTCATCTTGAAAAGTGGTTATTTATGGGATCATTTTTTTTATCAAAACGCAATTAACATTTATAATGTCTTGTTGACCTATTTTAGTGTATCACTTCCAATTTTTAAGTTTATCCATACATACCACCTATTTTCCCTTCCTTTTTTTTTCCCTTTTCATAATCCACCATATGTCTATAGTTTCATTATGTATCAAGAAAAATTTCATATGTTCCAACACTTAGCCATTTTCATCTCTTTTTTAAAAACGCTTATGTTGTGCGAAAGTTTTATTTTTCAAAATTATCTTTACATCCGCACACTGCACAAACCCCATGCTCCACTCTTCACAAACCACACAAATTACTCACTTCACACATAATATTTCCCCACACAAGTTGTATTATGCACTTATCCTTTCAATGTTGATTGTCATGTGGAGAGCCTTGCCCATTTATTTTCTCCACACATTCATACTTCTAGACCTCCATATAACTCTTCCATACTTAATGAAATATTAAGTTGGATACTTAAGAGCCTTGTGCATTTTTTGAGGGTCACTTAAGATTCATTAATGAAATTTTAATCCACAAGGCAAAGGCATTTGAGGATAACGTGGATTGATTATCTCATTTTCCATGAAGCACTTTCCTTTTCAATTAACTTCCATTTATGTTTTGTTCATGTCTCGAAGAAGATGGTACACAATGAAGAGATGTTTTGGTAAATTATATTTATGAACTAATCCTTTAAACAAATAAATATCCATAATTTCTGAAGTGATGGTCTCACGTATATCAAAGTGCATTGGAAGAATAAGGAGCATGGAAACTAGAAGAAAAAATAGCATTTTTGTGGAGATGTTGTCAATTACATCACTCGAAAAGACAAGGATTTCCATTGGTTTGTTGCATATCAATGGTTCCTGAGCTCAAACCCTAAGGATACGTCCAAGATTTTTTTTTGGATGATTGGTTTAGTGAAAGTTGGGTGTACACAATTTTCAATTTCAAGGGGTTGGTTTCCTAGTTTTCTTGATGTTTTTATTTAAAGAGTAGAGAAATTCTAGTAGAAATCAAAGGAAAGAACCTAGTCTTGATAATGCCTAAAGTTTTCACAATGATGCTTCAACTTCTAGACCCAAAAAGAGTCTCAAGCTTCCCAACACTAATTCCTTCATGGATTCCTAAGGTCGCAGGTTGAACTTATTAAATGATCTTGTGGCTCCATTAACTCAAATGTTGGTTGACATTTGAACATTGATATATCTTTGTTAATATAGTTGTATTAGGATTTTTTATCGCTATTCACATGCTTGATTAGAGGAGAATATACATATCACATTTCCAAGTTAGTTTTGTATGTCTTGTATTTTCCTTCAGAAAAGAAGTTTTATTTTGGGGAATGTCATTTTTTGGAGGTCTACTATGTGTAGATTATGGGCTATGGAAACATATATATAGAAAGAAGACATATTCGATTAGGTTGATGTAATCTCGAATGGTATTTTCTACTAGTTGGCCAACTATTCAAAGACTTGGATATTTCATGACTACATATCTAGTCATGATAATTATTTATTGCAATATGTTTGATGGATTACCCTTAAGGAGTAATCTAGATGTTGAAAAATATCTTTGTCCAATTTTAGTACTACTTTCTTTAGAAACACAAGGTACCTTTCCAATTTTGCATTGTTCAAGATAAAATTCTTAAGGAGTTTACATATATGTTGTGTGGAGTAGAACCAACTAGAATAACTCAAGATGTAGAGGATCTCCTCAAGGACAGGGAATTTGTCTATAATAGGAATACTATATCTATATTAGATTGTATGGATATGATGGAATCCCTTTTATATCTTTACATTTGTTTATGATTGGTATTTTGTAGTTGAAGTTTGTAGGAAATACAAAGAATTGTCCACTCTTTTTGACAAAAAGAAAAAGAGAATTAATTTCTTTACCTTTTAATGTATCTATGTGATAGTAAGAAGTCCTCCCATTTAATATATTTTTTAAAGTAATGAATGCATTTAACCTAAAATAAGCATAACTCCTCAAAGGTTTTGATCCTAAAGAGTTGTTTTTTGAACATCTAGCATCTATGAGGTATGGCAATATTTTCACAAGAATGGTAGAATGTTAGTTTTTGGTGAGTTTGGTAGTAGCAGACGAGTGTTCTAGTTTCAGAGTGTGTCTAAGAGGTTAAGGAACTTGATATCTCCAAACCCAGAAAATTTTTCATGATATAAGCTTGCGAAACACCTTAATTAAATTAATTAGGCATCAATTAAATATTTCCTATGTCTAACTTAGGAAAAGGGTTACTTAAAGTGAATTGATTAAGGTAGAACAATAATACTCTAGAGGTTTCTATTGATGAAGTCAATTTGATCTTAGTTGTTAATGAATATTAAATCGTGGCCGTTGAGACTCTAGTGAGAGATTATAAGAGCAAGTTGAATGTGATTAGAGAAGAAACATAAAACATTTGATCGATTCAACTACCCAATTGCAAGTTTTCAGCAAGGCACAAATGAAGCTAGGGAAGAGAAATAGTTTGGGAGAAATTAATATTTGGGAGAATAGATCCCTATTAATTTTTCTAGTGTCAGAGAGATAGGAAAAGGGAAGCCGATTTATCTGCAGAGGAGGCGATGAAGAGCAATGTGAATAGCTAGAAACCCTAGTGCGAGTTGAAAAAAGAAGCTTGTTTTAGTTTCTAGAGGTTGAATCTATTTTCAAAAGGAAAAATGAGTGGTTTCCATAGGAAGAGGGAGGCTAGACATCCCACCTAGAGGCAAATACATGTTGTACAAATTAATGGAGATCAAATATGCACATTTCCAGTCCAACAGTGTAAGTAACTAGGAAGTGCGAGTGGTTGGAGAGAGGCTGAGTTAGATTGCAGAGGGAGATATTTTATCTCTAGTTTGTTTTGTTAGTTGTGATCAATATTTTCCAGAGGTTTTCCAGTTTGGAAACTAGGTGTAAAATTTCTCAAGTTGTTGCATAATAATAAAACCCTCATTTCTTACACTAGTTTTCCCTTCAGGGCTTTTCTAGGGACAATTGTCTAAAAATAAATGTGTCAAATTTTTATTGTGTATGCATCTCTTTATCAATTCCATATTTTATTTCCGTGGCATTTTTATGGTGTAGAATGAAATTTTGAATTATTCACTATTTGTCATTAATAATTAACAAAAGACAAATAGAATGCATTCTGTCAGGAAAATAATATCCAATTAATTGTATTCAAGGAATTTTCACATGGTATTAGAGAGGATAAGATTGGATTAGAGGATCTAGATGAAAGGAAGTGAAATTGTGTAGTTTCAGAGGGAGATCTGAAGCATATAATTTCATATCTACATAGGCTAGCTACGCAATGCGAATTTTTGGAGGAAGAAAATTGGTTTCCAATTCAAGGTGAAGGAAAGTTCGATTTGCCTCGGGAGTAGTAACAACAGGCAGTAGGATTGACGATAATGGTTTCTAGTTAGAAGATCAATGAGTTTGCAGAGAAGATTAGTGAGTTCATAGATAAAATATAGTGTAATGATTTTGCAACAACAAATCAATGTAGGGTAGGAAGATAATAACAAATAGAGAGAATTTCTAGTATATTTCTAGTTTTCTAGTTGTAGGAAAATAAGTCATAAATTCCAGGAGAAAAAGGTCATAGTAGACTTTCCAGTCCAGCCAATTCAAATTTCATGGTTAAGAGTGTGTGCGCTAGTGTCAGAGAAGGACATCTAGAGGTAGAGAAAGTTGCCCACAGGAGGAATAACAAGTAGTGTGAGTTTCGAGAAGGAGTCCAAAGGCAAGTGTGAATTTTCTAGAAGAATATTTGTGCATTCCAGGAAGAGTATGAGTAGTAGGAATAAGTTCGAGTTAGTTGTTAGAAAGGATAAGGATATCACCCAATTTATTTCTCTAGTTCTTAAGTTTTCGCAGATATTTCCACAACAGATCTCAGAGATCAGGACATATTTGACGAAGCCTCCAACTTTGGCATCTAGAAGGATAGAATGCAATTCCTTCTTGAGAAGCATGACTTGAAGGAATTTGTCACAACAATGATGGTTGACCCTACATATCCACAATAGTTGTTAACCTTCATTAAAGAGATGGCCAAATCCAAGAGGATGGTCCTTGATGGAGTTCAAGATCGTATCATTCCACATATTGTAGACACGAATACAACAAAGGATGTTTATTTATGGTAGCATTAGATGTGCTCTAAGCCTAAAAATTTGTAGGGAGGCTAGGACACATGTATTCTAGAATACCCATAAATAATTTTAGGAAATTCGACATGGAGATAGTTTTATTAAAATAATTAATTATTTTTAATGGGTCCCTAAGTCTAATTAAACTGGGGGTGTAACTTATAGAAGAATACGAGGATCAAGTGCAAATGATCTGAGACATTGATTAGAATCTAATATGGGATTTTAATTACTCAACCAGAGAATTATAAGAAGAGGCTTGATGGGAATTTCAAAAACACATCGAGTGAGAGACCAGAGATAGATTTTCTCAAGAGAGAAGCACAACAGTTGCGGGAGAAGTGATCAAGGTGATTTCTTGTAGTGAGGGGCATGGATAGTTTTCTAGTTGGAGTTTCCTGATCTGGGGATACATCGCAGAGAAGGAAGAGAGAGATTTAAAAGAGGCAATGCAGAGCCATGCTAGGTAGCGTAGAGCCACACTAAGGCAATATAGAGCCTGATAGGAGATCTGGAATTTGCTGTAGAATCAAGTTCCAGAGCCAAAAATCGAGATGTGAGACCGGGAGGGAAGAAAGTCAAAGTTCCAGAGGAAAATCGATAATCCTGAAGGAGTGATGTAGTTCCCAGAAGTTGTGATGCAGAGCAACGCAGTGATTGTGAAAAAAATGCGTAGAGGCGGCTAGGGGCTAGCCATTCAGTGGCTGGATTAGTACTAGATCGCTAGTGATAGTGTGAGGTATATCTCACTCATCTCTTTGTTAGTCATATTCTATGTATTGGATATCTAATCAGGAATCCAATGATTGTATTAAAAAACTACTACATTATAATACAAACCCTCAGCTGCTACACCAATTTTCCTCCAATGGGTTTTTCTGGGGACATTTGTCCAAAAACAATGGTGTCACTTGTGCTGTGTATTTCTTTCTTACTCAGTTCTTGTTTCCACATATAATTTAATTATTGAAGGTTGCAGTGTATTGGTTTCCATATTTACCATAGAACACAATAAATAATTTGTTTAGTTATTCAACAAATAGAAGAAACTGAATCAGTTGTTGGAGTAGTGATTCGGGGTTTCCGAATTTTCACAAAAGAGATGTGGGATGTCGTTGTAAAGTTGCATGAGGATCCATATAAGAATCATAAAATTATTCTCAAGGAGAAGCTGAAGAAAACTAAGATGCAAAAGGGTGAGAAAATTACTTCCTATCTCACCATGGTTCAAGGTGTCAGAAATGAACTTGCATTTGTAGGAGAGAAACCATCTGATAGTGAGTTGGTGCACATGACACTCAACAGGTTCTCCAAGGAGTGGTGTACATTTATCCAAGTGATTTCTGAGTGAGACAAACTTCCTAGTTGGGAGAGCCTATGTAGTGACTTCACTCAATAGGAGTTGGGGCTCACTCTCATTGATGGTCCTACTAGAAATAGTGACAAGGGACCAAGGGTGGAGAAGGAGGAGGACAATGTAGCCCTTGCAGGAAAGGGAAAAGTGAAGAAAGGTCTTCATGAACAAGACTCAAAAGGAGAGAAGAAGAAGAAGGACTTGTCGAAGGTCAAGTTCTTTGGATTTGGTGAGTTTGGTCACTATGCCACCTAGTGTTCAAAGAGGAAGAAGGAGAAGAAGAGTAAGTATACTGCAGAATCGATAAATATTAATGACTTGTCCAGCAAGTTGGAGGATGAGTTCGTGATATTTGTAGCATTATCCTCAAATGGAGGATGAGTATGATGCTCTACTATGCGAGAATGGGCAAGATATAAGGAAGGAGTAGAAGGAGGTCTAGATCCAGCCATGGAGGGCTTGATCAGTAGATCAGATCCAATTGATGTATATTCTTCACATGGATTAGTACCTTTTTTACAAGAGCCCACATAGTATAAAATAGTAGGAGGATCGAAATGTCAGCAAGGCATAGTCAGAATCTTGAGGGATAGTGTAAAACCTAGTTGCAGTCAAAGACTCAGGAGATAATTGTAGATATAGTTGCGGTGACACAATAGATCACATAGAGTTTGAGACTCAGAGGGAGTCTATCTTTAGAGGGAGCATCCCTATGAAAATTTTGGTCTCCATGTTCTGAGCAGATCAATACACATAATTGTAGTGGTAGCAACAACGTAGAGGTAGTGCGGAAGCAATGGTGCAGGGGCACCAATAATTTGAGATTAGAGTTTGATTCATCTACAACAAGTGGCAGGTGAATCAGAGTATGCATATTTTACAATTTGACTTCTTCACAATGATTTCTAGTGATAGGTAGTTAGATCGATTTGAGATGTAAAGAAATGAGGTATAATAGATGTTAGACACTAGCATCATGGATAATTTCAGCTATAACATGCTTCCATAGGCTAGAAGGTGGCCAATATACTCATGAAGGTTGTAGGGAGAGCCAAGTTCATCTACTTCAGAGAACATATGGGTATAGTGGAGAACACCTTCCCCGCTAAGAGGGAGTATTAGTTTTTGATGAGTTTGGTAGAATTAGACAAGTGTTCTAGTCTTGGATTGCATCTAAGAAGTTAAGGAACATAATATCTCAAAAACCCAGAAAATGTTTTGCGAGATAATATTGGGAAACACCTTAGTTAAATTAATTAAACATCATTTAAATAGTTCATAAGTCTAACTTAGGAAAAGTGGTTAATTAAAGAATTAATTAAGGTAGATCAATTTTGCTATAGAGGCTTCTATTGATGAAGTCAAACTGATCTTAATCATTTATGGAGATTAAATCATGACCGTTGAGACTCCAACAATAGATTATAAGAGCAGGTCGAAGGGGATTGTAGAAGAAACATAAAACATATGAGTAGTTCGACTACCTAGTTGCAGATTTTCAGCAAGATACAATTGAAGATAGGGAAGAGAATCAGATGGAGGGAGAAACAAAGAATCAGGAGCAGAGATCAAAAGAAGAGATACCCAGTGGGTTTCCTATGTCAGAGTGATAGGAAGATGGAGGTTAAATCATCTATAGAGTAGGTCATACACAACATTGTGAATAGATAGAAACCCTAGTGCTAGTTTCCAGAAGAAGCTTGTTTCAATTTCTAAAGGCCAAATCTATTTTATAAAGGTAGAGAAAGTGGTTTCCATAGGTAGAAGGAGGCTAGAAATCCCACCTAGAGGTAGATTTAAAGCTTTATAAATTTACATAGGTCAGATCTACACATTTCCAGTCCAACAATGTGAGTAGCTAGGAAGTGCGAGTGGCTGGAGAGAGGCCGAGTTGGATTGCAAAAGGAGATATTTTATCTCTAGTTTTTTTTTTATAGTTGTGATAATTTTGACGATGCATGCCTACAATAGGGAAGGGGGTCTCCCCATTATGAAGTCCCAACTAGACCCCCCACTGTTTGGAGTAGGAGCCCCAACCGAAATATGGCCAGTTTCCAAATCAATGATCTCAAAGATGTTCCTTGGATACAATGAACACATAAGTTGATATACACAGAGGTTTTGAGATAACAAGTGTGTGAAATTTGTGAGATATCAATTGCAATGCATAAAAGGTTCTTTCACACCAAAGGGAATAGAGTGATACCCTTGAAAGAGACACACGAGCACATATAGAAGAATCATTAGTTAACCTACAAAATAGTTCACAAGATAAAAATAATCACAATAGCATATATAACACACCTTCAACAAGATACATACTACAACAAATGAAATAGTTCATTGACATTAGCATAAATGGAATAACATATACCACAAACATATAAAGAGTAGTCTTACAACATCCATGATATATGCATGAAAGTGTGTTAGTTTTGAGAGCTTCTAATGATTAAGTGAAAGTTCAAAGTATACAATTACATTGATACAACACTAGCCCCAATAGTGGAACATGAAGTCACCAGTTCCTTCTCCAAATAATGATACTCTTCCTATGCTAGACTAGAGAAGTCAAGGATACAAATCTTTGGTTCTAAGCCCTTTGTTTTAGTTATGAAGGATTATTTATAACCAATGGGATGATCCTTCATCTCCCTTTGTGACATTTAAGCTTCCTTCATGACTATTGGACTTATTTTTTCTTTACTCTAACTAATGACTCCTCACATTCCACATTTAACTCTTGTACTTCCACTTAGATTTACTCTTTATTAATTTCCAAATATAATAAGACAAAACTTCGTATAAGAAAAAAATGGCTAGAGCCTAATAAGATAAAAACATAATACATTAAGCTTTAGTTTGAGGAAATTCTAGCTTGACAACTTCAACTTATAATTCTACAGTGACATATTGATGCCAAGATTTATATTGTGCAACTATGTCCTCAAACTTTGAAGGAAGATTTTTATATCTAACTCTGACCTCTATAACATCTAGGTAAATGGTTTTGGAGCCAATTTGTGCTTTATTCTGTAATAAGAAAAACTTCATATTAAATTTAGCAGGTCCATCTACATACATCTACATGTTCTGTTTGGTGATCTCCAAGTCTTCTCTCGAAGTGACTTGCCTTAAATTGTCCAAGAATCCTTGGATTTCCTACTTGATGATGTTTCTGCCCTTTGTCTCTACAAATGGTCCAATCGAAGGGAGCTTGTGTGCTCTAACTAAGGATTCCAAAGCATTTTATAATCATGCATAATAAATTATAATGTTGGTCACAGATATAACAAGTTGTTTTTTACTTTGCATGAGCATTCTAACCTCGACCTTCTCCAATTTTTCTTCTTGTCTCATTTTGCTAGCCAACTCTACCGATGCATTCCTATACTTGGTGCCCCACACTTGGATTTCACTAATGGCTGCATGAATTACTTTTAGAGATTTCAGATTTTCTCGCAACCTCTTCTGCATATCATGCAAGGGAAATACCGCCTTATGCAAGGTTATCATCTCTTCATAAAGTCACCTCATGGTGTCTTCCATTGCCTAGATTTCACCATGTATCGTTGCTTGTAGCTATTTCAAGTGAGAATTAATAGAAGACACTATTTGGTTATCAACTTGGAGATGATCAATCTGTTGTCTTCCATCATCTAGGTCCCTTTTTCAATTGCTTATTTTTTTCCATAAAGAAGTTTGTGTTTTCTTTTGCAAATCCTTCTAAGGCCAAGTTTATTGTTGAAATTATCTTTGGATTAATCCTGGTGTCAGTAAAAATAAACTTCTTTGTATGGATGAAGGAAGGATGGACCATGTCATTAGGGAAATATTTCCTCCTTTCTTGCTCTATTTTTTTCTTGAGCTGGTCAAAGGTTAGGTTGGAAATATCCATGACCATATCATCATTTGGAGGAGAGATTCCCCTTTCATCGTCTGGGATGTGACCACTTGTGAGGGGAGGTGAAGGTTGACTATTGACATGCTTTGCAATAGGCACGATGAAAACCTCTTGGTTCTACTCCAGCTTCTCAATATCCATGTCTTAGGCCTATATCTACTCCTCAATTTCTTGTGTTAATTCTTCATCTTGCTTTCGCCTATTTTTTCCTCTTCTAGTTGTTTCTGTGATTCTTCCTCTAACTATTTCTCTTTGGATTCTTCTTCTTCCTTATTTCACAATTTTTCTTGTGCATGCATTTCTTCCTTTCCCTTCCTTTCTTGATATTCCTTCTATATGTATTCTTCCTCTGGCTTATGTTCCTCCTCCTGCTTCTTCTCAGCTTCCCACTACTTTCTCCTCCTTTCTACTACTATGTCTACTTTCAGAATGATTGGGTCTACATTGAAATTATGGCTCTACTCCTCTTCTAGATTATAAGTAACCTTCCTCTTATACTTGATGCTCGCTGGAGTGCGTGCTTCCTATTACTTTCATTATTATGTAACACTATGGTCATGAATCTAACTAGAAGGGCCTGCCTCTTTTCCTGGTGCATGTGATCGAGAGGCATTATAGAAATTATTAATATTTTTTTCCGATGGTCTATAATAAGTCTCATACGGACAAACAAAGTGCAACTAGCACAATGTCTTTTGCGTACTCCCTTGAGATCATATCTATGGAAGCCCATTGTAACGAACTTAAGGCTTTCAATTTCTTTCACCTCTACTTCTGCGACCTTTAAGCTCTTGACCTCATAGAATCCCATTTGCAAAGGAAAGGAAGGCCAAGGTGCTTTCTTCTTTCTCTGCAACATTGAATATAGACCTGTGATAAGGTGACAGGAAACATCTTGCACGACCACTTTATCCATTGAGGCAAACTAATCTGTTACTTTTGCCACTGTCTACATTTCCTCATGGGGCATGCAAAAGGCCTCTTAGTCAAATATCAGATGATATAAGGCCTTGAAGAAGTTCTCAATAATTTTTTCATATACTCCTTGGTAGTTGCATTATGCCAACGATTTGCAATAAATGTAGATAGGGGAATATGTGGGTGTCCGCTTCTATTTTAAACAAGGGAATTCATTACGAGCACATATTCCATGTAGCAAGTAAGTAGACATGTAAAATTGATGTTTCTTGCCTTAAAGTGTGTTCTTCACCCTATTAAAATTTATTTGCAACTACTGAGACAATAGATGAGACTAGTTCAATATCTTCCCTTCTGTGACAAACAAATATAGCACATAGATCCACCCTTTAGGGAAGGATTCAATACTCCTACTTCCATAGACTCAGAAACACATAACCATCAAGTACTGATATATTGTTCAAAGGGACTTGGTTTTTTAAGTGCTATCAGTTTTCAGGCAAAATTTGACTGGTTCCTTCTAGCATGACTTGATTACTTCTTTAGTGTTCAAATAGCCCAAATTTGCATATAATTGTGAATCTAGGTGTTTCTCAAGCTTGTGAAAATTGTAAATAAAGTGAATTTTATGTGGTCAATATTAGGAAAGTTGTTTCCCATTGGCACTGCTCAATGGCATGCTCTTGGTATCTAGTTCGTATAATATCCATTTGATAAAATTTGCACATGGTAAATATGGAAATCTATAGGCAATCCTATAGAACCCTAATCGTTATATATTTATATAGACCTGCCTATCCTCCAAATCTTATTTGAACAATGTTAAGGTGAATACATCGTTGATGGTGAGCCAAGTGACAATGAAATCCTTTTCTATATAACCCTATGGATATGATAGTATAGGAACTATTGTAGAGGGATTGGCAATTTCCTCTTTGGTACTGCTCTTTCTGACTTCCTTTTATGCATATTTATTGGGAGGCATGCTGCTACCTGATGATGAAAGAGTGATGTGATCAGGATCTAAATTACCTATTGTGAAAGATGCACTCATGGCGATGACAAGTTAGTTCAAGAGAGATAAGTTCAATAATCAAATTTCAAGCAACAAAACAATCATTGAGGGAAAGGATTACATGATGTTGGGATTCAGGGAGGTAGGCTAGTCACTGGAAATATGCACTGTGTAGCTATGGAGGAAGACTTCATAGTTCTGGATTGCAAGGAGTTGGATATGGACTAGTTCTTCACAATGTGTAGTCTCAGCTGGGAGAGAGAGAGATTGGATTGCACAGTGTGCAGTTTCAATTGCCAGACAGAGCCACTTCCGATTATAATTATGTACTACACAATTTGGGAAGGCTAGTGACTATGCAACAACATGCAATTTCAGCTAGCAAGGAAGGGATATTGCTGCTTGTGATTATGAAATGCACAGTGGGAGAGGCAAGCAAGGCTAAATATTGTGTAATTTATTCTAAGAGAGATGTAGACTCTAGATCTATAATTGAGGAGGGGAAGGGTGTAGATCAGTATTGGAATCATTCATATCAATCACTAACATCAATCAAGCAAGATTATGAAAAGAGAATATCATGCATGCATAAATAGACCCAATAATAGTAATTAGTTGTAGGCGAAAAGACAAAGAATTGATATGCGACACTTGTAAAGAATCATAAAAGAATGAAATGACACTTGTGCAAGTTAATAATAACTGAAACACCACTTGTTACAAGAAGAATTAGGAAAAATGACACTTTAAAACACAATGACAAAAACGACAAAAAAATAGCAAAAAGAGACACTTGAGAAACTTACCCAAAAAAGCAGTGCAAATTGAATCGAAATCTCCTTGAACTCGTGAGAATGGATAGAGCTCCAATGTTGAATGTGGAAATGATATCTATGAACCTCTCTTATATAGATTAGTGATCACAAGATTAGGGTTAGGGTTTCTAACGCACATGCCTAAAATCAAGGAGAGGCTGATACTTTTCTTTAGATAAGAAATAGAAAATTGTGCCACGCTGTCAGATAATAATGCACACTTATTATTTTCTAGGAGTGCACAACTAGATGATCCAGGGTAATACACAGTTACTAGCTGAGGAGACTGTGCAGTTCCTAGTGACAAAGAATTGTGTAGTTTTCTGGCACATTGAGTTGCACAGTTTCATCTCACAATGATGATTGTATAATATGTTTTTTGAGTGGTTACATGTCTCTCAAGATTCCACAGTTCTCTGTGACAAATTATTGTGTAGTTCCTCAAGGCAAGACATGCAACTAGTGATTTAATAGGATAGGACTTAGCTTGTGTTTGAGAGGGTGTTTACTTGTCTTCAGAAGTTATGTAACTGTTGTTGAAAAGAACTAGTCGTCGTCATGGAAACACAATTAAGAAATCACAAGCATTAAATGAAAGAGTAAGTGACTATGACAGTAAATAACAAGAAGAATGCTTGATGCCGGTTGAAACAACAATTCTTATAATCAAAAGTAGGCTCCAAAATTGAAGTGTAGGAAAATTTTAGGAGGCCGTTGTAGTAGCTACAACAAATCAGTATTTTCCATAGGTTTTCTAGTTTGGTAACTAGTTGTAAAATTTCTCAAATTGTTGTATAGTAATAAAACCCTCATCTGCTGGACTTGTTTTCCCTTCAGGGTTTTTCGAGGGACAATTGTCCAAAAATAATTGTGTCAAATTTTTATTGTGTGTGCATATATTTCTCAGTTCCATATTTTATTTCCATAATGTTTTTATGGTGAAGAATGAAATTGTGAATTATTATCTATTTATTGTTGATAATTAACAAAATAAATATAAATTGCATTTAGTTAGGAGAAAAAATTCTAGTTAATTGCATTCAAGGAATTTTCACATAAAAGGAATTGGAGACAATGACCCAGATACTCCTAAAAGAAAGAAAGAAAGCATGCAATGATGATTTAGTACTAATTGATGATAGTACACATTCTCAAATTCAAAAGACTAGAAATAAACAAAACTAGGAAAAATGAAACCAATGTACAATATTCCTCTCGCCGCGGCTACATATGAGTTCCTCCTTTTCACTGAAGAAACTAAACTTACATAAGAGAAAAGAAGAGAAAATGAAGGACACGTTGAAGGAGATGAGGGGGATGACCCTCCTAATATTGACCTTGGGAAAACATATATAGGAACATGGCCTAAAAGGAAGAGAAGGCTAAGTAAAAAAGGCTCACAAAATTCTTAAGGGTTAAGAGAATTTATTAACATGGAAGTTGGTAGTGCTAATATGCTTGATTTAATAATATTATGAATTTTTGAAAGTCAGTAGATAATAGAGGAGTTGGCTCAATAAGATACGATTTATTTTGAAGAGTAGTCTTTAGCAATGCATAATTGCCCATATAACAAGGAAGAAAGAAAGTTGTAGATATAAATGGTTATGTTAAGATTACGAAAGTAACTAATAAATGGACTTAAAAATTGGATATTTCAGGATTTAGACCTCGGGGACTCCTCAAATTACATATTATTACTAGGTATGCTCTTGCTCATTTTCTTTTAGAGAAAGAGCTAGAAATATTATATTGAAAAGAAGAATAAATAAACTAGAGGATGTATTGAGTCCTAAACCCTTGTTCATAGAACCTTTAGCTATTGTTTCTCCAAACCAAATGCCTCAAAGTACATGAGGAACATCAACAAAGGTAAAGAATGTTGCTAAAATTCTTAGAAAAGTGAGATTGTATGTAGAAGAAAATATCAATAAGTGATTAAATACCATTTCAGAGGCTTGGAAGGTCAGTTCAAATTTGAGGAATCTGTCACAACAAATTTCTATTTTTGTGGAGTATTTGCAAAAAGATTTGGACCGTGATGAATGTTTTTATGAAAATGTTTAAGTATTTTTGTTTCTCAGTGTTGAATGTAAGTGATTTCCATAACATCAACAAGGTTTACCCTCAAACCAAAAACTAAAGCAAGCAAATGAAAGATGGTTGATAAGGATACAAATGTTATGAGATTCAATAGCTAATTATACAAAGAATCATGATAAATGAAGTAATGCATTCTTTAAAGCATTTAAAATTGTTGAAGATATGGATACACTACAACTAACAAGAGGGCCTATGCTTATACTAAAGGAACAATTGGAGGCATAATTTAATGTAATTAAAGCTTCATAGGCCAGTGAGTATGGTAATCTCACTGATTTTCCAGAAGAAGAAATTAAGCAATGACTAGTTACTTTTGTTAATGATAATGAAGACCAATTGGAATTAGTTGAGAAAATAGAATAAATATTCACTCTAGGTTAAACAAGAGATTACAATTCCATCTTTGAAGGATTACATTAAAGATGGATCAAAAAATGATTAACACGAATAGTTAATCTAGAAAGTGGTTACACCATAAGCCAGAGGAAGAGAGATCATTCCATCCACCATTTATCTTCTATTGTT
This sequence comes from Pinus taeda, assembly GCA_000404065.3. Lineage (NCBI taxonomy): Eukaryota > Viridiplantae > Streptophyta > Pinopsida > Pinales > Pinaceae > Pinus > Pinus taeda. The sequence continues at coordinate 304,012 of APFE031164320.1, forward strand.
GTTTCTATTAATATTTTAATTGGTCCATGGGAGCCCCATCCTATTCCATTTGGAAGAATACATTTATTTTAATCATTTAAGTATCAAGAACATTATGTTGTGTGCTAGGAAAACACTATTTAAACTTGAACATCAAATTTGCAATATTTTTTTCTCTCCCAAAGAGATACCCCCAAAGTTCATAAAATTTGTGGTTTTTTACTATATATAAGCAGATATTTCATATATGTTTCTCCTAAGTATTTTGTGATTTTAAATTAATGAAATCATTGAAATCTCTTTGAATTTTTGGCCATCAATCTTATTTTTTTGTTTACGAATGCTCCTTCAAATTTGTTTATCATACTTGAATGGATGTATATGATGGAATAATTTATTTATTCTATGTTTTTTACTCGTTTAGTTATTTCACCACTTAGTCCACTCAAATATGTAGATATTATGAAAGCTCGATTTTATTTCTTGCAAAAGTATATTAAAATTTGAGTGAGAAAGAGGAGTATCACCTCTATAAAAACATAGAATAAATATTAATAATTCTCTGGGAGGTTGATTGTTTTCCGTAATAAGAAAAGAGATCAACATGTGTCCATGCCTAGCTTATTTTTTTGAAGGCTTGTTATTTGTTTCCCTATTCATTGTAAACTCTATGGTTTTATTTGGTATATTGTGATTTTTTGCCTTCAGTTTATTTGTAATAGTTGTTTATGCTGACTTGCTTCGTTACGGTTTTGTCCAATCATGTCAAAGCCACACTTGGCGAGTTGAGTTTACATAGTTGAATGCTTCTATTAGTGACACTCCATATACCTTCTGAGCTTAACCTTGTTGAAAGTGGTGTATATGGTGGGTGAATGTGATGGGGAGGTGGTGAATTGTGATTTTCCTTTGATTATGCCAAGGAATTTTATATGTAATTTTTTTATTATTTAAATTGTATTATTGGGTTCCTTTATGTTATTTTTGATATGTCCCATTCATTTATTCCCCCCCATCCCAATTCTTCTTGAAATTATTTGATAATTTTTTTATTCAAGCATATAAATCAACATTGATAGTTTCACTCTTGAAATCATATTTAAATCATGAGAAATTTCCATACATTACAACACTGCACAAATTTGTATCATACAACTAAGTAGGGTCAAAATAAAAAAAATTCATAGATCAATTCATGATCATTGTATATAATTTGGTCCTATATTTGTTTTTGTATGACCATTGCTAAGTTGGAGGATATGTGGTCCATTTCCAAGGAAGCTTCATTTGCTCTCTCTATATTGTGTTCATCATTTCACAATATATTCAACATTGTCTTTTACTAAAATAAAATAGACATTAAAATGTCACCTTGCAAAATCTAGTTCATTAATATTTTCTATGTCAAATTTTGTAGAATATCCAATAGCATCTCAACTTATACAAAAGACTTAAAGGGATAAAGTAATTTTATCCCTTCAAACTAATAAGGCATGTGATTCTCCATGGACCAAAGGATGAGCACTCACTAGAAAAGGGTCTAATATTACTACCCGTGATGCCAAATCTCTAAAAAGTGTCTTCTTGTTGGGATGAATGTTCATCCAAAAGAAATTATGGTAGAAGTATTCAAACTAAACATTATTGCTTTCTTGATAATCACTACTTTTGAGGTCAAGGGGATGAACTCTAAGAGAAAACATAGGTGTTATATTTTATTAGGAATAATAAAATAAAAGAATGTGAGCAAGGACCAAACTTAGAGAATGTCGAGGAAGTGAAGCACGGGGAGACTTAAAATTCCATGGCTTGCAAGAATGAGATAAAATTAATATGGAATTTAAAAGTGGATATGTAGCCATTAACTAGAGTTTGAATGAACCAAGGGTAAATCTTATGTGTATATGTTAAATATTGTGAAAAACTCTTATGGTATAATGGATGTTGCGATAGTTTGAAGGGAAATTGATGCTTGTACCAAGAAAACAAATGTCATATGGGTGTTATAATTATCTTGAACTTTACCTATTTAAAATGCATGCATGATGGATAACCATGTGGTAAAACTATTGGCTTACATGAGTTGATGTGGCACTAATTGTTTAACTCACACCCATTACCAAATATCGACATTTGGTATAAGGTAGTCCTTACCACTAGGAATTTGAGATTAGGAGGGCCACAGATGATAAGATATATTTACTTACTATCTATAATTAAAAACCTTAAATGAGTGGATCTCACTCAAGAATCCAAGGATTTAAGGGGTAAGGAGTTCATACTATATCCTTCAATATTTAGTGACTTGCTGATAAACATGTTAAACACATTAGAAAATTAGAGACCATGGAAAATTTGAGTGTATGTGTCCCTCTTAGAATACTCGAGCCTTCGAGTGAGGTACAATTTAAAAAGGTTCTAAGTACAAAAGAGATTTATAGATAATAATCCCTTTTTGTGAATCCCAAACTTTGGATGGGGGGCCATCATTAGGTAGAGAGCCTAGGAAGAATATAAATAGATACTCTTCCATGAATGATCCACTTTAATCATGTGATTGGATCCAAGGTGTAATGAAACTAAATATTAAACCCACCTCTTTCCACTTGATTCAATGACTTTTTTGAAAATTTGTGAATTATACTTCAATTTGAAGATAACATGCACCTTAGTTATTAAATCCATTAAGGAATGAACTTAAGATATTTTATTTTTCATATATTTATCCTTGTCTTTTTTTGTTCTCTCTCTTTTTTTCTTTTTCTTTTTTTCCCTTTTTCCTCTTTGCTTACTCTTTTTTTCCCTTTTCCTCTTTGCTTACCTTTCCTCATTATCATCACGCCTTAATTTTTTACTCCACTTATGATCAAAATTAAATTGACTCCCCTCCCATTTTCCTTTCCCAAAAACAAATTATGTTATTATGTAAATCTCTCCTTTTCATATTTTCCCTTTCATTAACCTAATGTTGTCACGCTTTAACGAGAAACTCCCCTTAAAGTAACCAATAAACCTTAGTTGATAATGAAGACACCATGGAAGCAAATTCCTTAAGAGTTTCCCATGAAGAAGGGGCAACTCACTCAATCATGCCCCATTGGAACCCATATAAGGTACCCTTCTCTTAAGGTATGTTACCTTTACAAGTGACCCTACCCTCTAAAGGAGGATCTACATATGCATATTAAAGAGTGTGCCATTAGAGTGGTTGCAAATTTTCTCTAAAATTTTGCTTCTGAATGAAATTAAAAATATATATATTGTTTCACCTACCCCACCATTTCATTTTGTACTTCCACTTATCTATTTTAAATATCACATTAGAAGCCCATGGGGCATAGAGCAGACAATGATAGGGTGTTCTGTTATGACACTCCATGTGTAAAGGTCATTAGTTCGAAAGTACATGGGAAAAAATTCAACCATGCTAAGAGTTGGTGTGGCCCAGGCCAGGTGCGATCCTCAGGTGATTTTGATGGCTTAAATGCTCTTGGGTCACAACTATTCAAGCCACATGTTAGGCATGCTAGCCATCTTAGGAGTCACATAACCTGGCAAACAAAAAGATACCACAAAATAAAAAATAAAAATAATATATATTTTTAAATATCCTTATTTCATAATTTTTATATCGATATGGAATTTAATATTTGAAATGGTATTTAACAAGAATAATAGTTTGCAATGTCAGCATAGTACCTACCTCTACTGCTATTTTTAATTAATTGATTAAATATTAAATGAAAAACAAACTTTTCACAATGAAAGAAAAAATATCTCCACTCAAAACTCTTTCTACAATGAAATTTATCCACACAAAGCTCTTCGTGCAATGAAAGCTTTCCACACAAGCTTCAAAAGTAGTTTAATTGACACACATACTCATTAAAATTGAGTAAACAACAACTGGAATATGTGAAATTGATTTAAAATTTTAATTGTGTAGAAGTGCAGAGGAAATTTCTTTCATTGTACAAGGTCTCTTACTTAGCTCCCCAACCCATGCTAAGAAATTAACCTCAAGAACATTTACTAGACTTGAGCGAAGCTTTCATTGTGCACAAATCTCCTCAGACTGCTTTGCATGAAAATATTTACATAATATTTTAGAAATTTAAACACTAGGTGTTAACAAATGTTTAAGTTTACATGCCTTTCTTTAAAAAAAAGCAAAAAATCAATGCCACATGTTCCTAAATGCTTAATTTTACATGCTTTGAAATAAATGATTAACTAGTAAAAATATGATTAATTTCACGAATTTAATAAAAATTTAAAGATATAGTTTCAATAATGTCACTACCAATGTGGAAATTTGTAAAATAATAGTTGTCTCTTGCTTAGTTCCCTAGCCCATGCTAATAAATAAACCTTAAAGAATTTACTAGACTTGTATAGAGGTTTGCTTGTGTGGAGCTTTCACTATGTGGAAAGCTTCGCACAAGCAAAGCTCCACACGTGTTAACAAATGTTTAAGTTTACATGTCTTCCTTTCAAAAAAAAAAAAAAAAACAACCCCAAGTGTTCCTCAATGCTTAATTTTACATACTTTGAAATAAATGATTAACTGGTAAAAATATGGTAAATTTCATGAATTTAATAAAACGTTAAAACTATAGTTCCAATAATTCCATTACTAGTGTGGAAATTTATAAAAGTAATTTGGAAATAACGAGGTTTTTGGATTATTGGTTTATTAGTATTATTATTGGAGTCATTAAATGTTTTGGTTAGATGTTTTTTACATTGTATTACCACACCTATTCATAGTACTCAAAGTAGCAATAAGTTTACCCTGTATAAAAATTATTAATTTCATAAATTTAATAAAATGTTAAAGCTATAGTTTCAATAATGCCATTACTAGTGTGGAAATTTATTGAGCCTAGAGGCTCATTTTACAACCCATTATGAAGGAAATGTATAAGTATGTCAAGGAAATGTGTAAGTATGTCCTTTCGTCTTAAAATAAAAATAAAATATTCTCTACATAGAAAAACATTAACAGGTATAGTAAAAAATAAATATGCCATGCATATTTAATTAGTTGTCCATATGACCTAATATAATTTCATGTAAAGTAACTAGAAGTAAAAAAAATGTGTGAGTAAAATGTTTAAATCTTGTACTTCAAAAAATATTTTAACAATTGATATCAACTTCATATATATCTATATATAGAAAAAAATGTTAAAAGAAAATATTTAATGTGTTATAGAATAAAATATCCAATATGGGTTATAAATAGATTATTGTAATATAAATTAATATTGATGTAAATTTCAAAATATATAAATAACAAGAAAACCAATTTAATTTGCACTGATAAAATAGCTCAATGCACATGTTATGTAATCCTTATAACATTCAAAAAATCAATTTAAACAATAAAAAATTACACAGTATTTTTTCTTTCTAAACTAAGTTTGCACCTTAAGAAATTTGATCCCTATCAGCTCATGTTAGATCTGCGGTTAAGATGGATCTATGCTGGTAAAAGTAATAGATGTCTCTTACTTAGCTCCCCAGCCCACTCTAAGAAATAAACCTTAAAAAAAATTACTAGACTTGTCCAGAGCTTTGCTTGTACAGAGCTTTCACTATGCAAAAAGCTCCGCACAAGCAAAGCTTCACACCCTGCATTACATGCAAAGCTCCACACACTTGTTAAAAACTTTAAACACCACGTGTTAACGGATGTTTAAGTTTACATGTCTTCCTTTCAAGAAAAAGGAAAAAAATTAATGCCACATGTTCCTAAATGATTAATTTTACATGCCTTGAAATAAATGATTAACTTTGTCTCCCCAAGTTTTTAAAAATTGAAAACTTGTACGTGTGCAAATGGCTGTTGGTTTCTCTAGTTTTGCGTGAGCCTGTGCCCTTGATCTCCTATTGAGGGCCTCCACCCCACTCTCTCCCCCAGGTCCTATGCCATGTTTTGCTTGAGCTCGTCTCTTGACCCCTTGTTATGGGTCTCCTTCTTGGCTTGTATTAGTCCCTCAACCCCTGTTGTCGGACCCTGCCCCCTTACCCTCTTCCCCTGCTTCCCTGTTGCTCAGGCCTCTTGGTGGGTTTGTTGTTTAGGCAAGGTCCCTGATGGTGGTGCCAACCTTGGATGGCTCTTTGGATACTTAGATAACAAATTTTAACTCCATGGTTGTCTCTAACTCTAAGTTTTAGAAACGAGGTCCATCGCGATTCGTGAAGAAGGTTGATGATATCCCCAAGGTGGAGATTAGTGCCCCTCAATCCGGCTCTTAAGATTTGCAGCTGGATGATAAGGGGCTTATTAACCACTTTATGGGCCTCTGGCCGTCTCTCCAAAAGGTAAAATCCTGGATTGAGAAGAAATGGAAGCCTCTCATAAAGGGAAAGGTTAAATCATCTTTTTGTGGTAAGGGCTTCTACAACTTCTACTTTGGGAATATGTTAGAAATAGATTTAATGTTCAGGAGTGGCTCATACTTCATGGGTGCTCAGGGGGTTGTATTTAGATATATGGAGTCCAAGATTTAACCCTGAATGTGATGTTCCCTCTTCGGTCCCTATCTTTTTGAAGTTCCCTTACCTTCCTCTTCACTGCTGAAATAATGCAACATTTAAATTGATTGGAAACTCTCTTGGAAAGTATATAGATTGTTTTGAGCCAAAGGATGGGCTATTCTCCCATGAAAATATTTGTGTAGAAATGGACCTGTAAAAAGGTCTCCCAACAACAATAAATCTATTTATGGATAGTTGGATTCATGTGTAGGAAGTGGACTATGATTAACTCCCATTTAAATGTAACTATGCCATGAATACATGCACTTTGCAAAAAGCTACCCAAAACATCAGGACGCTCCAGAAAATCAACCAAGAGAAACAAAGGAGCATTGGCAACAAGTAAAAAGAAGAAAGGGAAACTCAAAGAAGAATAGTGGGCTAACAACAAATCCTAAGTCTGCCCCCAAGAATGCTGGTCCAAGTAATAGTGCACTTGCTATTGAAAAATGTTCAACAAGAAATGTTAAATTTAGAATGTGCTAAAAATAGACCTACTAAAATAGCAGTTTGGCCAGTGAGGTCATTGGCCACATTGGATGAGAGGTGAAACTGTTAAAAATCGAATGTTCTAAAAATAGCATTTCTAGGTCCCTTCCTATTTATAGTAGTCCCTAGTCTATCTAAAGGAAGTAAACTGAATTTTGGTCTTAACAGTAGTTGGAAATATTAATTAAATAATTCAGTTGAGTTAATTAGTTAAGAAAATTTGAATTTGAAGTCTTTGTGAGCATGCACATGAGTTGTCCCAGTGATTGAGGAATCTATCCTTAATTTCCTCCACTGATTGAGCGAATAAATATGAGTTCTATAATGAGAGAATCAATTGACTTAGTTCTAACTAGTCAAGTCCAGTTAGATTATTTTAACAAGTTGTTAAAATAATAAAATATAGTTTGTTAATGCTTGCATGCATGTGGCAACTATTATTTTAGATAACTGAGGATTCACTCATGGATAACTATTGCATGTCAGTTCTATCAGAGACCCAGTTGAGATCAGTTGTGGGACAGTGTACTATCAGATGCTTGGATATTTCTAGTAAGTATTCCTTGCATGGAGAAGGATCTATTATAGGATATTGGAGGACTTGTGGCCTATATATTGAGGCCTAGGTATTCCATGATTTTCATCTTCTGATTGAAGATCATTAGAGTATAGAGAGAGCAAGATAGCTTGAGAACTTATTCTTTTTGTATTGTGAAGAGGATTTCCACTTGATTGATAATACAATGTTGGGGTTTTATGCTGGTGCTTTTCCCAGTGATATATTCTGTATTATATGATTGATTTCTCCATATCAGTTATATGTTTTCTTATTGATGTTGCTCATGTTCGATTAAGCTTCCGTTAAATTGCTTGTAGAAGTAGATCAAATGTTTTGCTTTAGTACATTGCATTACCAGGTTGATCTACAGGTGGGAAATTTCTACATGGTATCGCAGCTAGCTGATTTATAGAAAAAGTTCCACATGGTATCAGAGTTAGTTGATTTGTAAAAAAATTCTACAAAATTCTACATGGTATAAGAGCTAGTTGATTTGTAGAAAATTGTAGAGCAAAATTCTACACGGTATCGGAGCACAAGTGATCAAGCAAGAACAATATACTGGCAGGAGAAATTCGAAGTTTATTATTCGGGATATAGATCTCAAGTTCTTATCACATCTATTTCATTGATGGCATTCTATGGTTTGAGGCTTGAGTATGCCCTTGATGGTAGCTCAAACTATATAGCTTGGAAGGATTGCATCGAGGCAGTTTTGGAAGATAATGGTCTTAAGGATTTCATTGATCAAGAAATCCCTAAGCCTACTTACAAGATTGAGTAGGTGGAATGGAGGAAGTGTGTGGCTAGAGCTAGGAGAATTCTCTTGGAGGGAGTGCGAGATCACATTGTCTCGAGCCTCCATGGGAAGGAGACTCCGCATTCAATGTGGAAAACATTGAAAGATTTATATCAGAATAGTAGTGATCAGAGGAAGCTGGCACTGAAGGAAAAACTTCGAAAGATCAAGTGTGAAAGGGATGAGACGATCTCTATGTATCTGAGCAAGCTCATCACATGCAGGGATGAGCTTGCAAGTGTAGGGGTCGTGACATCAGATGAAGATATGGTGGGTCTAGCACTCCTTGGCCTTCCTAAGCGCTGGCATAGCTACCAGGACTCAGTGAATGGAAGGGAGAAACTACCAGATTGGGAATGACTATGGTCGGATTTGATGCAGGAGGAGATCAGATGGAGCACCAGAGGTAGTTCTTCATACATGCATGATGAGGAGAATTGTGCCTTAGCGAGTAAGGCGAAGAACGGGAAGGAGAAGGTTTCTCTTTCCAAATCCAGTTCTTCCAATGATGGGAAGAAGGTTGACAAATCAAAAGTGCGATGTTTTCGTTGTCATGAGGTGGGCCATTATGCTGCAAATTGTCCACAGAGGAAATCCAAGAAGGGATTCGAGGAAGGATCTGAAGGTGAGGCACTTGCTTCACATTTTAAGTTAGATTTCACACTCTTTGCATGCATGGTTTCATCCATGGTGGGAAGTGGTTGTTTTCTTGACAGTGGAGCTTCTTTCCACATGACTGGTGACAAGAGTTTGTTCAGTACTTTCGAGGAGAAGGATCTCCAGATACTCATAGAGATGGGTAATGATGAGAAGTATAGTGTCTCAGGTGTAGGCACAGTTATTTTTCACAGGGAGCATGGATCTCGCCCTACCTTGACCGATGTCAAGTATGTACTAGGACTGAAGAGAAACTTGGTGTCTATCCCAATACTGGAATACAGAGGCTATGATGTAGTCTTCAGTAAGGGAAAGGTTTTCCTTAGACATATCATCACTAGACAGGTGAAGCAGATTGGTTCACGGGTCAAGAACTTGTATGCTCTTGAGGTTCAAGATGCATGCAAAGCCTTGAGTATCAAGGCAACTGATGGAGACTTGGTGGTTGAGAGGGAGGGTATATTACCTCTCAACATGCAGAGCCAAAACAAGTCTCAGACGATTTTGGAGGATCCATGATTGGTGCTACAGCTTCAAGAGGTTGTGGAGCAGCCACAACAGGGGAAGTTGAGTGGAGATCGAGTAGAGACATCTACTCATGCAGAGACCTCTAGTAGGGGGAAACTTTGAGCTAGTTGGGCTGAGGGATCACATGCATCCATACCTCCAGGTAGGAGGTGGGGCGATATAGAGTGATCATCCCAAGGAGGAGGGGTAAGATCCTTGAGGTACCCAACCTCTTGGATGAGACCTTGCTACAGGAGCCCTGATGTGGAGTAGCAGGAACTAACTGGTTGGGTAGAGACAGATGCGGATGGAGCAGCAGAGAGAGTGACAATGCAGGGAATCCCAGGATAGCACATAGCTAGCAGGCTGCAACAATGCGAGAGGCACAAGTGTTTTGCACAGTGCTAGGTGGCATAGAGAGGTGTGCAATGGTGCAAGATGCATGGAGATGTTGCAGTAGTGCATATGTCAGAGAGGGAGCACCTGTCAGCAGCAGGTAGAGCTTCAGCATCAGAGTATGTTCCTAGCCCAACAGAGTGGTCAGTTGGGACTGTTTTTGTTCCAAGTGTTGTTGGAGCAAGTGGACCAGGTAGATGTGTTACATGCAGAACATTCCAGAGTTACAGGATCGAGTTCGAGAGAAAGTCTTTCTTGTTGAGAGGGAGTGTTGAAAAATGTGCAACAAGAAATGTTAAATTTAGAATGTGCTAAAAATAGACATGCTAACATAAAATAGCAGTTTGGCTAGTGAGGTCATTGGCCACATTGGGTGAGAGGTGAAACTGCTAAAAATAGAAAGTTCTAAAAATAGCATTTCTGGTCCCTTCCTATTTATAGTAGTCCCTAGTCTATCTATAGGAAGTAAAATTAATTTTGGTCTTAACAACAGTTGGAAATATTAATTAATTAATTTAGTTGAGTTAATTAGTTGAGGAAATTTGAATTTGAAGTCTTTGTGATCATGCACATGAGTTGTCCCACTGATTGAGGAATTTATCCTTAATTTTCTCCACTGATTGAGGGAATAAGTATGAGTTCTATAATGAGAGAATCAGTTGACTTAGTTCTAACTATTCAAGTCCAGTTAGATTATTTTAACAAGTTGTGAAAATAATAAAATATAGTTTGTTAATGCTTGCATGCATGTGACAACTATTATTTTAGATAACTGAGGATTCACTCATGGATAACTATTGCATGTCAGTTCTGTCAGAGACCCAATTGAGATCAGATGTGGGACAGTGTACTATCAGATGCTTGGATATTTCTAGTAAGTATTCCTTGCATGGAGAAGGATCTATTATAGGGGATTGGATGACCTGTGGCCTATATATTGAGGCCTAGGTAGTCCATGATTTTCATCTTCTGATTGAAGATCATCAGAGTACAAAGAGAGCAAGATAGCTTGAGAGCTGATTCTTTTTGTATTGTGAAGAGGATTTCCATTTGATTGATAATACAATGTTGGGGTTTTATGTTGGTGCTTTCCCCAGTGATATATTATGTATTATGTGAATGTGATTGATTTCTCCATATCAGTTATATGTTTTCTTATTAATGTTGCTCATGTTCAATTAAGCTTCTGCTAAATTGTTTGTAGAAGTAGATCGAGTGTTTTGCTTTAGTACATTGCATTACCAGGTTGATCTACAAGTGGGAAATTTATACATGGTATTGGAGCTAGCTTATTTGTAGAAAAAGTTCTACATGGTATCAGAGCTAGCTGATTTGTAGAAAAATTCTAAAAAATTCTACATTTGCCCCTTCCTTGGGCGCTCCATCAGAAGGTGGGGAAGGAAAAGAAGAAGAAAATAGGTATGTTGTTCTGGCTTCAATTCAAGAAGATGGAGGTGTTAGAGTCGATCTATTCAGCTCTCCGTCAGAGATCCAAACCTCTTCTGTTGCATTTCATTTTTAGGAGTCCCGCCCAGTCATCTGCATTCCATTAGGCGCATGGATCATCTGACGAGAGTGGTTTTCCTCATGTCCCTCATGTCATTTACCTACTGGTTCATGTTTGTTCCTTAAAAAAAGGCATATACAATCTTCTTTTCATTAAAATTTGCAAAATGTTGTCTTTAGGGTTTCATGGTCAATTAGGTCAGGGTTCCTTTAGGGTTTCATCAATAAATGTGTCGAAGTGTCCAATAATCACCAGCAAGCATGAGGAGGTTTCTTTATCAATAATTTCATCACCAAGTGTTTGAAATTGTGTTTTTCGAAAAAACTGAGTATTTAGTTTTTATTGTTTAAAAATCATGTAAATTTTGTTTTTCTCATTGTAAATTTCTTCATCTACACCCTAGTTTCTTTCCTTAGCCTAGAAGCTCCATCACCTGCAAAAAAAATAAAGCTCAGGTCATTTGGTTCATTGTAAAGCCAAAAAGAAGTGAAAAAGTGCAAAAACAGAGTTTCAAGAAAAAGTCATTTGTAAAACATTATGAAAGTGGGTTTTGGCCAAATAAATTTAAAGCTCCATGTATAAATCATCTATCCAATTGTTTGAGGTTCATTTGTACTCCAAGAGCAAAGAGAAGAAAAGCAAAGGCGATTTTGGTAAGTGAGAGTGAAGTTTAGGTGAAAATTGTTGTAAGTTTTCGGCGCGGTGCACTCATCGGGCACGGCGCATTGGGCCACAGAACCCAATGTAAAATAACATGGGCGTGGTGCATAGGAAGGGCACGGTGCACTAGGTATGCTGCACGTCGCACACAACCAGAGAGCCAAAAACTTGCCGAAATCTTCCCCCATCGCCCAAAACGCACACGAATTTGACAGGTAGAGCCTCCATCATTGCTCTTTGTCCAAGTTTGATGATTGTTTGATGGTGTATGTTACATGGTGATGGTTTAAAGAGATCAAACCCTACCTTTGAAATTCCTCAAAGAAACTGGCTGCTAGAGTTTTGATTCACCCTTTTTGCCACCAAGTCTACTACTCCTTCATCATTCCCTTATCCCTTTTACCATTGATTCCCTTATTCCCTAAATTCCACTACCCCCTAAATTCACTCATCCCCTATCCCAAATTCCCTTCCCAAATTTACTAATGTAAAATTCCGAAACCCTAACCCTATACAAAACCTCCCATAACATCCCATATTTCCCTAACTACATCTAATCTCAACAATCCCAAAATTCCCACTATTTTCCCCTCCCCTTCCTTATTTCACTGTTTTTCCTTGGTGGCAGAGGTTGTACAATCATTAAAGACAAACACAGTTTGACACATCAGCATCCATTTCTTCAGGACAATTTTTCCACCAGTAGTCATGGCATCTAATCCTTCATCTGATTATGAAGTGGAGACCCAAAGTGACTCACCTGCAGAAGGACGTGCACCCAGGAGGCCTCATAGAGGTGGCAGACATATCAGAGAAGAACCAACCACCCTTACTGAATTACAGGCCTGCCCTCTTGCCATCTCTTGTTTCCAGCATCAGTCATGTTATGAATTTTGTGAGAAGGTTGCTAGTATTCAGTTTCATCATGAGTTGGCCCGCTTGTTTGTACTACATTTACATGGTGATCAGGCCACTTTAGCTGGTGTCACTTTCACATTAACACCAGATTCGATTTCATTAGCGACCGGCATACCCAACATTGGAGAGCCATGGAACAAGAGACAAAAAATTGACCGGCAACATTATGAACCGTACATCAAGCCCGACTTTTTGAGACAGCTCAAGAGAGTGTTTCCTTTTCGGTACCTCAAGGATCAATATGCTCCTTTAATGAAATTGATCATGAAGTATTTCAGCTGTGAGGGCCGGTTCTCCTGCTTGTATGCTTATCACATTAGACTGCTGATGCATTTTACCCGGGTACAGATGATGAACATGCCTTACTTCATGTGCCAAAACATAGAGAGGATGACCACCCTTGTGCAGCACAAGACCCCTCAGCAACAGTTTAACAATATTTACCATTTTGCTCTCATCAAAATTGTGGTGGTTCATCAGCTTGGATTACAGGGCATTACTTGGGATGATTTCATCTCTCGTGAGTTTTACAGAGCTTCACGGGGACTTTCAGAGGCTGGGCATGAGAAAGGTGGATCCTCCTATCAGCATGAAGGCCATGAGACTCACACTGCTACTATGCCAGTTTTCATTACTTATCAAAAGGGCATGAGACATTTATTTGCAGCAGCAAAGCGAGTGTTATCTCCACCTGGGGTGGAAGGGGCCTCGCTTCTGACATCGGCACCACAGGTATAGGACAAAGGCAAGAGGCCAATGCCAGACGAGGGGCCTTCAGGTGAGTGGGACTTTATTCTTGTTCAGGATGACGATACAGACATGGGCCCGCACAGTGCAAATCTTAGAGAGATCATCCAGGAGCAGCAGACAGAGATCAAAGCCTTGTCCCTCAACTTGGAGAGGGCTAATTGGACTATGAAATACTTGGAGCAGAGAAATAAGAAGCTTGAAGAACAGCAGGTGATTATGGAGTTACAAAACATCAGGGAGAATCGCTAAGCTGCCCAATGGAGGAGGATTGAATTCACTTCATTGGAGCAAGAGATTAATGATGATCGGGAGTCTTGGCTCGAGAGAGTCAACATCCATGTAGAGAAACTGTTGGACAAGGCCAATAGAGACAAAGCATTGTTGAGACACATGGCTTTCCACTACATGGCACGGAACAAGGTTTGCAAGGCACGAATAAGGAATTTAAAGGCGAAACTAAGGAAGGCATCAAAAAGGCAAAAGAGGAAAAAAGAGCATGATCGACTCCGGATATTGGCTGAGGCATTCTTGGCCCATCATAGCTCTTGATAGAGAAGGTCCAGCCCAAATTTCAAGAAATTTGGAGCAATTTTTTCATTTTGAAACTTTTTTGGCACAAAAACAGAGTTTTTCTCCTTATGCGTCGCGCCACATGGCGCTCGCTTTTGCTAGAGGGCTCCAAATCCAAAAAACTTTGCATTTCTGGATTTTTCATAATAAATTATGCTTTACTATCTATGGCCAAGAAATTTGGGCAGGTTTTGAGCCCTCAAAAGGTCAAAAAACACTCAAAAATGACCTCACTGCCCCTATTTTGACACACAGGAAGCAGTCTTGGGATATGGATATTTTGAGGGTAAAATGGACACCAAATCTAGAAATTCCACTTGGGTTGGAAAGTAGATAGGTAGGGCTTTCCAACGAGCTATCATGAGCTCAATTTGGACTTTTGGAAGGGCCTCAAAATCAGTTCCAAAGTTGCACTATGCATAGAGATTTTGGGCGCTGCGCATAGAGAATTTTGGCCTATTTTCACTCTTCAACTCAGAAATTCGCCCAGTTTTGAGTAGTTTCACTTTGTCATGTAACTCTTGATCTATCATGATGTAATTTCATAACCATGATGTAATTTTGGTACATATTTACTTGTTCTATAGGATTCATTCACTAAAATGTGAAAATTAAATGAATGAATCAGTTTCCTTCCATATAGAGGCAAGTTGTTTGATTGCCTAGATTTAAGTGCCTTGTTTAGAATTCGTTGAAACAACTCCTAAAAACAGCTCCTAGAATGATGAGCTAGACCCATAGAGGCATGGGAATGGGTTAGAATGGTCTATATCATGTGTTTTCTGAATCATTTTCAGGGTTGGACACTTGGGATTGCTGGGCACTCCATTATACATTTGATTTCTGCATTTTTGGCAAAGGAAAGACCAGGGTTTTGCAACACTTGTTGGGATCCTTGTGGCTCTGTGTTTTGATGGTGTTTTTCTCTATGTAATTTTTAAGTTCATTGATGTTTATGTATGCCATTTCCGTTCTCTTTGCTTCTAAAATTAAACAAGTTTGAGTGACAAAGGTAGAATTCATGAGTTTGTTGTGCTCTATCTTTTAGTTTTGTTTAATTCTCGATGTTTTCTTCAGTTTGAAGAGGATTCTTGATAGCCTCTTGCCCTCTTCAGCTCCTCATTAGTCTTTTCTATCCATTCATTTAATCTAAAAACATCAAAAATATTGCCTACCTTGCCCCAACCTAAAACTCTGCAAAAATTTGGCCTCATCCCCGGACCCAAATTTTCCTTTCCCTTTTTTCCAACAAAATATCCCAAAAATTAAATCAAATTCTTGCACTACATACCTAGCCTAAGCTCATTTGTTAAATTAGTCATCTCAAGCCCCATCTGATTATCTTTTGCTGAGATTGACCTGGAGAGAGCCCTCTCCTGTCCTCGTAGGGCTAGCTACGAGGCTGAGCGTGGTTTGATGTGGACCTAGAAGCTTACCTTTTTAGCCTAAGGTAAATCTAGGCTCTAACAGGAGGATCTTCCACCCCCAAAGAATTATGGGTCTTAACGTCCCTAAGGCCACCATTCTCTCCTCGGCTTAAGAAAAAAAAAAAAATAACCTCTAGTCCGAAAACTTCTAGCAGCACGGAAGGCTCTTCAGATGAATACGAGGAAGACTCTTCAAATGAATAAAAGGAAGACATAGGTTTCCTATCCTCTAAGGAAGCATCAAGAAAAAAAAGAACAATGAGCTCAGCAGATGATAAATCAGAAGGCGCAAGAGCCAAGGAAATGGATAGAAAGGTCAAAAGATTGGGAAGGAAATCAAACAAAGATATAAGGTGGGAAAACATGGAAAAAGGATAAAGAGTTGGGTTTCCAACACACAATACCTCGTCAACTTGTGGGTTTTGGGAAAAAATGAGGAAAGAAAGGAAGTATAATGGGCAATGTGAAGGGGGTTTCTTCTACAAAGAAGTAAATTATGAATATAATCTCCTGGAATTGTAGGGTACTAGGATCTAGAAAAAGAATATTGGAAGTGAAATATTTAATTCAAAAGGAAAGACCAGTAGTCACTCTCCTTTAGGAGATGAAGTTGGGTGAGTTAGACCTTCACTCACTACACTAAAAAATTTGGGGTTGCAACAACCTCGTAGCAGCAAGCTTGACAGGAGCCCCTGGAGGCCTCTACACATTGTGGAATCGTGCAAAATTACAATTGTTAAGTATGATAAAAGCCACACATTGGATTGAAACTACATTTAGAATTTTAGAAATACAACATAACTTCACTGTGATTAATATTTGTACGCCTGCTCATTTTCAAGAGAAGCAAGAATGTTGGAAAAGATTGACCGAGCTAAAAAGAACTAAGTTTGGTCAACATTGCATTTTTTGGGGGGATTTTAATACCACAATGGGTAATAATGATAAAAGGGGAGGCTCAATAGTCAGAGATGCCTTCTAGGAGAATATGGAAGACATTATTCTTAACCTAAAACCTATTCGATGTCAAGCCTTTGAAATTTCTCTACACCTGGAATAATAAACGAGAAGGATTGGGCCATATTGCTGCCAGGATTGACTATTTTCTAGTCTATGATAGTCTCCTTATCTTAAATATTTGCCTAAAATCCTTTATTATTTCGTGGTGTTGCTCAGACCATCACCCAATTAGCCTTATTCTTTCCCTGTTCCTCAACCTAGGCCCCATTGCCTTTTGGTTCTCCCCTTTATGGATATATTCTCTTGGGTTACTCGAACTAGTCTCCCTCTCTTGGTTGGATTGGGTCGAGGGCAGCGCAATTACCATCTGGAAAACAAATATTAAAAGGTTAAAAGGATATATTAAAAAATGGATTAAAGAAAATAAACTTGGAAGGTAATATGAAATAAGGGAAATGGAGGAAAATTTAGCCTCATTGCAGGGGAAAATGGAGAATACTCAAGTAAATATATCAAACTTCCAAAAAGAAGATGAAACCTTCAAGGCCCTTCACGTTAACCTCAGAAGAGAAGAAGAGTATTGGAGATTAAAATCAAGAAACCGTTGGCTCTTGGCCAATGATAAAAACACTAAGTTCTTCCATAAGCAAGCAAAGTTCAGGGAGATCAAAAAAAATATTTCTCATATCAATTATGAGGGGAAAAATATAAATAATTTTGAAGAAATAAATAAAACGACGGTGGATCACTTCACGAGTCTTTACCATTGAGACCCTTTGTTAGATATAGAAAGGTAGGATTTCCTTCTGGAGTGTGTCCCCCCAATGGTTTCATCGGAAATGAACATGGCTTTGATCTCCGAACCATTTCCAGATGAGATAATTTTTTTTGTTTTCTCCTTCTCACTGGACAAGGCCCCTGGTTCGGACAGGTTCTCAGCCTGCTTCTATTGAAAGTTTTTGGAGGTGATAAAGAAAGACCTTTTTAGAATGGTTGGATACTCCTTCTCTAGATTTCATCCTATCTCTCTATGCAATGTCTCTTATAATATCTTCTTGAAGTTTCTTGCCTATAGACTCAAACCTCTTATTTCCCCTTCTTATCTCAGCCAATGAGGGGGGATTTGTTCTAGGGAGGTAAATTTTTTATAATATAATCCTGATCTGGAAGTTAATTTACTCGAGATGGAGAAGAGGAGATCAAGGAATTGTAAAAAAATTGGATATGGAAAATGCATTTGATAAATTTTAGCACAATCTTTTGTTGAAAGTTTTTTAAAAAATTGGGTCGACGAAACCTTTATAAGGTGGATTTCCCTTTGTATTTCTTCTCATTGGATCGCTCATTTGGTTAATGGCAGAGTGGTTTGATTCTTTAAAGCCTCTGAGGGGCTGTTCCAAGGCTTCCCTCTCCCCCCCTTTCTCTATATAATGATGGCAGACATGCTAAGTAGAAGATTGGAGAAATATCGAGACTCACTCCTCCTCCCTGGGATCAGATATAAAGAAGGAATTCTAACTATTAACCATGGAAAATTTGTAGATGATACATTTTTTCTTGGAGGGGCCTTTGTGGTGATCGAAATTTGATTCAAAGAGAATCTTGATCAGTTCCTTAGTGCCTTGAGAGGAGAAACAAATGATAGAAAGATCCATATTTACAGCTGGAATATATCCCCACAGAAAGCAACGAAAAATAGAAGATATCCTAGGCTTCAAAACTATTAGAGATTGGAAATAATTTAACTACTTAGGATTCCTTGATCCAAATTCGATCATTATATTGTTTTTCATCCATCTCTATGCATTTGGAGTGGGAAAAATGAAGGAATCAGCTTGCCGAACCATTTTTACCGGCAAGACCCAGTTTGGCAAAATCAAGTCTGAAACCTTCTGAGAGAATTTTGAGGCATCAAAAGAAGTTTTTTTGGGGTAATTTTTTTTCTCTTAAGTGAATCACCTTTTCATGCTATTCTACACATAGAAATATTTCCAACGATGTAAGAATCACGTCAATCAGAGTTTGTAAGCAAACGTTATGCCAATCAGAAGTTGACCTTCCTATTTTCACACCTATAGTTCGGGAGGATGCCGCGTCAACCCCCATTATTCATAGAAAAGTGGTTAGCCACATGCTTGTGATGTAACATACTATAGAAGATTCTATTTTGTAACTCTACTTAAGAGTTGATGCAGTCAAACTTAACCACTAGTAGGCTATCAGGCTGTGTTATAACCGGGCCACTGGGAGGAAGAGGCATTCCATTCTTTTGAGAGAATTTTGTTTCATAGTTAAGAAAAGATAGCCAGGAGAGATAGGAGGTAGAGAACACAAAGAGGATCTGTTCACTGTAGCAGCCCATGGGCCACAAACATTACTTCTTTGTATCTGCAGCCATATTTCCAAACAGAGAAAGAGAGCGAAGTGACCTCACCTTCCAGTTGGGTTTTCTCCTAAAAGGGTTTCCCAGAGAGAATATATTGTGTATTATGTGTGTGTGGGCTTGTATTGTTTTTCTCTACTTTTCTTCTTGATTTAATTTTACATGCATACACTAATTACAGCTAATTTTACAGATCTAGAAATTAAATAAAACTATAAAAGTGTATAATCTGATATTTTTAATAGAATATTGTCAGATATGTTGTGATGAACTGTCCAGTGGAATATCCACTGAAGTTTACGGATCATTTGGGATCAGACCAGGTTTCTTTGGGTATTTTGTGGAGATTCTAGGGATCTCGATCGACAATGTCGAAAATTGTAAAACCCTAATCATGGGCAATGAATCTGTAAACGAGCCTTATGATCCTACAGAGGTGAGGTTTTCGTGGCTTGAAGAGCAAGTCACGAATATAAACCACAATTTAAGCCTCCGTATGGCAGACCTAAGCAATAAGCTGGGGATATTTGGAGAAGAAAGAGGTTTGAATGTAGAGGACAAGTCAGAATGGGGATCAGGAGATCGGGAAGATGCAGATAACCAGCCAAAGAAAGAACTCAAAAAAGATCGACCCAGTTCGATTGTCGTGAACCAATCCCTGTTAAAAAGGAAGAAAAAATCGATATCAAGCCATACCAGGGCGATATCAATGCTCTAAATCTGAACCACTAGTTGCAACAATTGAAATCTTATTTCAGTGTCTATCAGATCGAGGAAGGGAAGAAGATCTCATTTGCACAGCTAAAATTAGAGGGCCATGCACTGAATTGGTGGGAAAGCCACACAGAAACCCTAAGGTTGGAGAGAGAACCTCTAGTAACTAAGTGGGAGGATTTCAAAACCCTCATTAAGTCATAGCTTTATCCCATTGGGTACATGGAAGACCAGTGGATTCGGTGGAATTACTTTAGGAAAAAGCTGGGCCAAAGCATGCATGATACACCACATAATTCATAAAGATGGATATAATGTTGGGTATCTCTCCAAAGAACCCAGATGTACTCCTCAAGTATTTGGGAGATCTGCACCACCATCTGCTTGAGCAAGTGATCATGTTCAAGCCTGAAATGGTGGATGAGGCTTGTGTACAGGCACAATACCTAGAGAACATAGGCTTGAAAAGAGCGCAATCAAATGGACAAAGCAAAAGGAGAAACAAGTCGCTTCTAAGGATGGAAAGAAGAAGAAAAAGGGTAAACGATAAAACTATGGCAACCATAGCACACCAATGCAAATATCCTATCAACCACTGCAACCACTGCAACATTGATGGCCATACAGAGGAGAAGTCTTGGAAATTGCATCCAGAGCCAAACCTGAAGAAAAACAAGAAATATAATAAGAAGAAGAATCCCATGGCCACTGATTTGAGGAACCAAGTTGAAAGAAACTCAGACATGGATGAGAATATTGTCTGTACGTCAGTGAAAAAGGAGGTGACTCTGAGTAGCCTTTAGCAATAGGAAGAGAAATAAATGACCAAACTCTTCCATGTAAATATACAGGTCAAGAAGATGAAGATTGATGCTTTGTTTGACTCAGGATCGAAGGAAAATATCATTGCAGTAGATCTTGTCAAGAAGTTGGAGCTGGAAGTTCATGATCATCCAAACCCATATCCACTAGGATGGATACATAAGGATGCAGAGCTTAAGGTAATAAAATAATGTAAAATTAGATTTGCTATTAGTGCTGATTTTATTGATGAAGTAGATCTGGATGTGGTTCCCCTTGATGTATGTGGAGTCATGTTTGGGAGTCCATACATGTACATGCTTGATGTAATATTCATGAGGAAAGCTAACCAGTACCAGCTCATCAAGGATGGAAAATCATTCATCATCAACTCGCATAAAGGTAGGTCGAAAATTTCACTAGTAAGTGCCAACAAAGCCAAGAAATTGATTAGTTCCAGCAAGAAGTATGTTTTATTATTTTTAAGAGAAAATTAGTCTGTAGAGGAGTCAATAAGAGGTAAGGAAACCCTAGAGGGGTGTACTAAGAAGAAAAAACAACAATTGGAGGAGTTGTTACAAGCATATAAGGATGTGTTCTGAGAGCCTAAAGGGAAACCCCCAAGAGAGAAGTGGAGCACAAGATCCAGCTATTGCCAAACTCTCCACTGCCAAATATTGGGTTGTATAGGAATTCTGTTATAAAAGCAAATGAGGCGAAGAAACAGTTGCAACAACTACTAGAACAGGGTGTCATTTGACTGAGTACATCAGCATGTGGGTCAACCATCATCATTGTGCCAAAGAAGGATAAGACTTGGATGATGTCTATAGATTCTAGGGCATTGAATAAAATCACGCTCAAGAATAGATACCCCCTGCCTAGGATAGACGAATTGCTAGATCAGTTGCAACAAACAAAGTATTTCACCAAGTTGGACTTGAAGTCTGGATATCATCACGTTCAAGTCAAAGAATAAGATACACGGAATGCTACTTTCAAAACAAGGCAAGGTTTGTATGAGTGGTTAGTTATGACATTTGGCTTATGTAATGCACCAACTACATTTATGATATTAATGAAGGATGTACTGCGCCCTTTTATAGATTCATTTTTTATTGTCTATTTGGACGATATATTGGTATATAGTGCTACCTGGGAGGAGCATATTTCACATTTGACGTAGGTGATGGAAACATTGAAGAAGCACCAGATGTTAGCAAATCTCAAGAAGTGCGAGTTTGCGCTACAATCCTTGGTGTATTTGCGATATGTGATTCGCGGAGGAGAATTGAATATAGATCCTTCCAAGATGGAGGTCATCATGAAATGGTTGATGCCTACTAATGCTACTGAGGTTAGGAGTTTCAATGGAGCTGCACAGTACCTGAGGAAATTCATAGCCTCGTTTTTAGCGGTAGCAGCACTACTCCACGTCATAAGAGCAAGTGGCAAGAGTTTCCAGTGGGGAAATGGTCAACATAAGGCTTTCGATGAGTTAAAGAAGAAAGCCAGTGAAGCACCAGTTTTGGAATTACCAAACTTGCGACGACCCTTTGAAGTGGCGACAAATGCGAGTGGGTATGTTATGTGAGTTGTCTTGATGCGAGGATGAAGGACGATTCTGAAGTATTTCATGGGGTAGTTCTTAACTACCCTACATACGATAAGGATATTTATGCCATGGTGCAAGATGTGAAGAAGTGGAAGCACTATCTGATGGGAAAGGAGACAATAAATCACCAACCATTACATTACTTGCAGGCCCAAAATAAGCTACAACAAACTAGGCATTACAAGTGGATGGGGTTTTTACGACAGTTTCATTTGGTGATCAAGTATAAAAAGGGAAAGACAAACAAGTTGAACAATATGATTTTAAGGCCACCCACATCAAATATTATAGCTTTGGGGACTCTTATGCACATGGAGCCATTCACCCATGATTCATACAGAGAGGCATATTCAGAAGATGAGGACTTCAAGGAGGTGTATCAGCAGTTGCAGAGTCAGAGTCATGTGCATGATGGCGAAAACACCATTGACTACCATCTCTAGGATTGGTTACTCTATAGGCTAGATACGTTATGTGTTCATAAAGGTGAACTTTTGCAGCTGATTAGAGAGGCTCACACCTCCAAGGTTGCAGGGCACTTTTGTGTAGGGAAGATCGTGGCTAACTTGCAGAGGTATGTGTATCGGCCCAAGATGCAAGAACAAGTAGCTAGGTTCATAAGAGGATGCATGCTTTGTTGTACCAGCAAGCCTAGCAACAAGAAACAAGGTCTGTATCATCCCTTACCTATACCTACTCGTCCTTGGGAAAGCATTTCCATGGACTTTGTGGGAGGTTTACCGACAACTAGGAAGGGACATGACTACTTGTTCCTGGTAGTTGATAGGTTTAGAAAGATGCATGTTATGATGCCATGTAAAAAGACCATTAGTAGACAACACACTTGTTCTTTGGACAGGCCTGGATACACTTTGGGATACCAAGGAGTATCATTTTAGAGAGGGATATAAGATTTCTTAGTGAATTCTCGGCTACATTGTGGGAGAAGATGGACATGAAGTTGAAGAGATCTACAACATTCTATCCATAGATAGATCGGCAGACATAAGTAATCAATATCAATTTGGTGCAAATTTTGAGGGGTTACTACTAAAAGCATCCAAATACCTAGGATGAAAATCTGGTATATATACATCATTCTTATAATAGACTAGTGCACACTTCTACAAGAAAGTCCCCATTTGAAACTTGTTTTGGTTATTTTCCACCATCACATTTGGATATTGCATATGGGCAACAAGAAGGAGTGAAGGAAGACCTTATAGGAGGTGCTTTGAGGGCTGAAATTTTTATAGAGAAGATCAGGCAGATCCATCTATAGGTACATGAAACACTACAGAAGTCACATGTGAAGTATAAGGCCAGGCATGATCAACACATAATAGAGAAATCATTGAAGGTGGGATATAGAGCATGGCTACAGTTGAACAAGGAGAGGCTACAGTGGCCTGGTAGGAAAATCAAGGCTCTAAGGTATGGTCCCTTTGAGATAGTAGAAAAGGTGGGTGATAATTCCTATCGACTCAATTTATCACCATATATGCATGTTTACTCAGTTGTAAATGTAGAGAATTGGAAACTCTATGAGGCTTCCATGCCAGATTAGGAAGAGGAACAAGTCCTACCTTCTATGGAGTATTTGGCACTAAACACTCAAGTAGAGTTGACAGAAGATACATTTTTGTAGAAGAGGTCCAGAACTACAAGACAAGGGAAACAAGACCTTTGGCAGATTGGGTTGAAGGGACAACTTCTAGGAAAAGTAAATGGTACACAAGAGAGAAGGTGGAGGAAAATTTCCTCACCTCACCGAATTAGATCATTACATTGTTTTTCATCCATCTCGATGCATTTGGAGTAGAAAAAGTGGAGGAATCAGCGCACGGGACCGTTTTTACTGGCGGGACCCAGTTTGGCAAAATAGGGTCCGAAACCTTCCTAGAGCATTTTGAGGCATCAAATGATGTTTTTTGGGTGTAAAAATTTTCTTTTTAATCTCAAGAACTTGTCATGCTATTCTACACATAGAGAGCTTTCCAATAATGCAAGAATCGTGTCAATCAGAGTTTGTATGCAAAAATTATGCCACTCAGAAGTTGACCTTCTTGTTTACACACCTATAGTTCGGGAGGATTCCATGTCAACCCCCATTATTCATAGAAAAGGGGCTAGCCACATGTTTGTGATGTAAAAGAGTCTTGAAGAGTCTATTTTTTAACTCTAGTTAAGAGTTTATGTACTCAAACCTAAGCACTAATAGACTATCAGGTTGTGTTGTAACTGGGCCACTAGGAGGAAGAGGCATTCCATTCTTTCGAGAGCATTTTGTTCCATAGCTGAGCAAATATATCAAGGAGAGATAGGAGGTAAAGAAAATAGAGAGGATCTATGCACTATAGCAGCCTACAGGCCACATACATTACTTCTTTGTATATGCAGCCATATTTCCAAACAGAGAAAGAGAGTGAAGCAACCTCACCTTCCAGCTGGGTTTTCTCTCGAAAAGGTTTCCCAAAGAGCATATATTGTGTATTATATGTGTATGGGATTATTTTTTATTTCTCTAATTTTATGCTTGATTTAATTTTACCTACATGCACTAATTAAAGTGAATTTTACAGATCTAGAAATTAAATAAAACTGTAAAACTGTAGAATCTGAGATTTTTAATAGAATATTGTTAGATCTCTTGAGATGAACTGTCTAGTGGAATATCCATGAAATTTTAGGGATTAGTCCCTATATTCCTAAAAAGTGATGTTGCCTATGCTTGGAAAAAAGTTCTGGACAAAATTAAATCCAAAATCGTGAATTGGGGAGGAATTTGGTTTAATAATATAGGGAGGACAATTCTTGTGAAATCAATGCTATCAATTATCCCATTGTATCAATTCTCTGCTCTCCAAGCTCCAAAGTTTGTCCTGCATCAACTTGAGATTTATATTAGAAAAATTCCTTGGGAGGAAGAAAATATAGGAAAAAAGAAATTCCATTTGATAAATTGGAAAACTATCAGAGTGGAAAAACAACATGGAGGACTATGAATAAGAGACCTCGCTATTGTTAATATGGTAATGGAGGCCAAGCTATACTGAGCCATGACCACACAATTTGGTATTTGGTGGGTGCAAGTAATGAGAGAAAAATATATAAACTAGCATAACAACAAATAGGTATGAGGAAACTTAAGGTTCTCCAGTCTGGAAACTCATGAGAACATCCTCGAACATCATATCGAACAATTGAAGTAAAATTATGCGTAACAGAGCCTCAACTAATATTTGGTTGGAATCTATCCTGAGTTTTCTTCCTCTATTTCCGGATCCCTCTCTCACCCCTCTTAGGAATCACATGATGCAAAATGGGGTGATCCATTTGTATCAAATATCAAATTGGGATCAACAAGGACTATTGAACGGGTGGAAATTGGAAAACATCTCGGAAAATATGCTCCCATCAAGAGAAATTATAATTAAAAATGTTGGCTTATTGGGCCCTGACCCAGGTTCGGAAGAGTTATTAGCCAAACAAATCCCGCAGCTACCGGCCCTTTCAGCAACAGTTCATGGAGCACGAACTGAGGTCTCACCTGAGGTAGCAGGGGAGGATGATGGAACTAGGTTTCCGCACCCTTGGGATGTCTTGATGTGGTCTGGAGGGGTCACGAACCATTCTACAGCCTCGCGCCACTCTGTACTGCTGTCAGGCTTCCACGTAGATCCGCACAGGGGTGTTTTCTTATTAATTAATTTATTATAGATCTGATCTACTTTTTAAGCAAACATTTAATAGTAACAACTAGTGCGCATCATTATCATTCATAAAGACAGGCTTAAACTCATATAACAGATCCATAAACCAGAATATAACCAGATTCGCAATAACTCAGAATCCACACAATGTTTCAGAACCAACTTATCTATATTACTATCTTCATTTCAGTACAATGTTCTTTCTACCCTGCGCACACAGCTGTGGACTCTATCAGGCCTATGCACACCCAACTGCAGAGCCTCTATCTAGCCACCAACACCCTTGACTCGAACCTATAGACGCAGAACAACTATTACTTTCACAAACCCATAACATATCAGATCTTTTCAAAAGCTACCTCTACCCTTAGAGCCTTGTTCTATTTATACATTCCCATGTTCCACAGACCGTGGGCAGGCTAACTCACTTCCTATTATTTTATATTATTTTTGGGCAGACAACCCTTTGACTCAATCTATTACATTTTGCGTCTCATGCACTTTGTGGAAATTTTACAATATCATTACCCTAAATTACGGGTTCTAAGCCCCAAAACCGTTACATGGGGCCTTCGCTGCCCAACAGGACCCCAACACAATCATCATGACTCGTCCTGAGTCACTTGGTGGTATGGTGATACACGTTGCCAAGGCTTCACGGTCCACCATCCATGTGAGTGACGCACTTCATTCTACTGCTCCCTCTTTGTCTCCTACAACTCTTCTTCAAGCTCCTACTCCATTGCCTCTACTAATTCGTGCAACCGATGATGCTCCTTCTACTCTGCTTTGTTAACACAGAACACCCCCTCATAGGATTTTAGCTCAAGTTGGGGTGCCGTATACGGGAACTCTTCGTGCCAACACAACAAATTTCCAATCTTTGGTCTACTATATGCATTGTCTGTTGCAGCTTGTGTTGCAATTTTACAAGACAATTGTTGCTGTCAACGAGATCCCAATCTTCAAGGTGCATTAGAGATGAATTTTTAACTGTAATTTCATCATTTGTCTTCAAATTCACAGTGTTTCCTCTATCTTTTATGGGTCACTGACCAACCTGTTATCACTCAGGTTGTTCCCCAAAACTTGTGAGAAAAGGGAATACGGCCGAGGTAACCACTAACCAATCTTTTAGATGCAATTTCTAGCCAACTACATCCAAAGAGGGCTCTCTCTTTATAATTTAACTTTGTTTTTTGAAGTTGTTATGCTAGTTATGATGTGTAGAGTTTTGTTTTAAGTTTGTTTGGATGGTGATTTTAAACAGAGCTAGGATGCAAGTCTGAAAGAGCTTATTCTATTGGGCAATGGAGTCTATGAAGATGGACTGCTGAGTGTGTTTCTGTGATAAAGGGCAATACTACAGAGCAAGCTAACCAGTTTTGGAACAATATTGAAATCTAGAAATTGATGGGATGTAAGCCAGGGGGTAAAGGGCAGTCAAGAATCCTTTATCATGGTGGCAGAGGGAAGGTGCATGAATATTTTCAAGGAGTAGTGAAGAATTCCTTGGCAATTTTCAAAGTGAAATAATTAGTGGAAACAGAAGCATCTAAGAATTTCTGTTTATGCTATTTCTGAAGAAAACATAAATAACAGCAGGAATTGAACACAGTGTGTATTTAAACAAGTTTTGGGCTATTCTTTTTCCCTGTTGTTAAGATTATGAAACATATATGAAATTTGAAAACATAGAAAACACAAAAACACAGTTTAGAATAACTTATTGATCCAAATAAAGACACAGGAATTCTGTAGCAGAGCTTAGAATATCAAATCCACATTCAAAACGGTCCAGCAGCAGTGCACTTCAACAGCCTTTGTATTAAAAAATATCAGAGCTACAACATGGTCCAAAGAGGAAAATCACCAACCCCGAATACATTCCTTGGGGGGGTATTTATACAAAAAGAGAGTTACAAAATATCTTGTGGATAAGATATGAAGTAATAACTTCCTTCACCTACTCTGACAGAGGAATAAATGCAGAAATAAAGGTAGGAGTTATTGTGGTTGTGCTGGCTGCTTTAACTGAAAAGATATTTTCGACTTTTCAACCCAGGAATTCGACTGGTAGTTGTGTCTTTAATTTGCATTCCTGCGTTGCTATCCTGATCCTTTCACCTACTCTTGATTTAGCTTTAATGTTTCTTGATCCTCGCTTGAGCTCCTTCCTCCATATCTACCATGTGTCTTGCTATTTGACCAAGTGTACATAGGCAGAAAGATCCAAATTACCTAGGTAAAACTTCCAGCATACTCTGCCACCACTGGTCTGTAGGCAACTGATGTCTTTGTAGTTTCACAAGTGTTTCATCAGTCTCAGTATACCTGTAAAAGTTAGGCTTGACTTCAAAAAGAGGTTTTATTTCATGTTCTATATATAAAAAAAATTCCAATTTGTCATATAAACTCTGTCCGGAAGGAGGTCCTGTGTCTTCTGAAGTGTTGGATGATGCAGTGATCTGATTTGTTACATACATGTTTACCCTGTGAGCATATTGTTGATGTGATAATAGTTTTTGATTGCTTGTTAGTAAACTGGGTAGACCCTTCTGCTGCAAGATTGTGAATTTCTCTGTGAAGGCATTAATGTCCATTTGCATCTCTTGGCACTTCCTTTCCAAGTCTGTACAAAATTTCTCATTGTTAGCACCTTCTTCAATGTCAAAATGGTGCTTGTCCTGTCCGAGATCTTCAAAGTTGCTAGCTTTTCTTTAGTATGGGTATTCAAAAAATGCATCAACCTATTGGCCTGCTCAGGCATATTTCCTAATGATGCCCTAGCCCTTTGAATTTTCTCTTGTGCCCTTTCTATCAATTCAATTTGTTCATAGATTGTTTGAATTGATAGCCATTGGTCAGCGATGGACTGGCCAATCTTGGTCCACAAAATCATTTTAATGTCTGCTAGAGGTTTATGCAAGGTGAGATCCTTTTCAATGATTTCACCTTGTTCTCCAGGGCCTTCACCTCTCTGGTCTTCTCTGCCACTGTTATTTTTGACTTGTCATAGCTCACCTCTAGCTTGGCTAGTTTTTCTTTTGCCTCTTTGAGCTCTGACATTTGAGCTTCTAGCTCTTTCACTGCCTTCATCATTTCTTCCATCCTCATGTTGATCTCTAGCTCTGTTGTTGCTGCTACTGTAGCATCTGTAGTTGTTGTACCTGTTGTTGATGTTGGCACGGTGGGAGGGATTGCTGCTGTCTGTAGGGGGAGCAGAGACAATTGTTGGAGCTATTTCAGGTGGCTGGGAGGCCGACTCTCCCTGCTTAGCTTGCAATGCTTTCTCCAACTCTTGCTCTATTTGAATCAGCCTTTGATTCATCCTCATCAACAGATCCATTACATCCTCTTCTGCTTTTTCTTGTGCAAGTTCTGTTGTTTGTGGATGCATGGTGACAAGTAGCTTCAATTGCTTTATAAGGGCAGCAATATCTTCCTCCTTCTTATTTATCAATGCTTTTATGCCCTTGGCATCCTTGGGATCATGTCCCAGCTCAATAATTATTTCTTCCAGAGTCTTTATTCTGTTGTCTTTGGCTAGAGAAGAGATCTTCTCCAAATCCAATTGAGAAGATGTGTTACTTAATGACTCTTTCAATTGGTGGGCCAGCATTGCCTTGTCTGCTAATGTAGCATAGACCATTTCACCCGTTTGTTTGTTCAATTCTATTTGGTCCATTGGGTGTATATCTTTGGCAAGGACCTCTAAATTGGTCCTTATGTAATCAGCTGCAGACTGTGGTTTCTGAACCCTGGGCTTGAAATGAGTTAAGATCATTTTCTCCTCCTTGATGTCATAAGCTGCCATTAGTCTTTGCTGTTTGGAGGGTGTCATCTTGAGAAATTGATCATACAACTGAATTCTCAATGACTCATTTTGAGCCTTAATCTCCATAAATGATTGTTTGATATCAGATCACTTCTTAGTTTGCGACCTTGAGGAGGAGACTTCCATTCCATGCTGCCTCTCCACTTCTTGTTTGTGAGAGCTAGTGGATGTTTGTTGGTTGATGGTCCTCTCTCCTCTTGTGCTTTTTGTGATTTCTTCCACAATTTCCTCTTCAAGTAGAGGATCTACCCTTTGTCTTTTGGCCTCTTGCTGTTCTGTTGACCCACTTGCAGGTGTGGTCTCTTCTCGATCTCTTTTCTTACTTCTCTCCTCAGGAAGAGGAGTCTACAGTGTTGGTACTTCTGGTGCTTGTGCCTGTAGTGAAGGGGCTTGCCCTTGACTATGTTCTTTTGAGGTAGTTGGTTGTTCTTCCATTGTTTCTTGCTCTACAACTACTAAATCCTTGCCCTTTGTTGTCCCTGTTGTTGGTGTAGTCCTTTCTTGGGAAACTTGTTGTGAAGTTGTAGCAGTTGATGAGCTTTCCCCGGTTTGTTGTGGTATTTTGAATGACACCTGCCCAAAAGAATCTAAATCAAGATTTTTTTCCATATTTTTCATAGTTTGTTCCATTTTCTCTTCCTCAGTAAACTCTTCAACTATTGTGCCCTCCACCCACTCATCTTGGTTGGAAAATTGTTCTATGTCAGGGATGTTGCAATGTTCATAGGGTGCCAGCCTATATTTTACCCTTCTTGCAATGATAAATCCGTTTGGGTCATAAGGTACCCACCAAAAGCTTCTCTTGAGTCTGAGTGTTTGACCCAATATTTCATCAGCATCCTTCCATTCCTCTTTCTTGTTCATAACATAGGGGCCTAACTGGTCTCTGAGTTTCAATTGGGCCTTTTCTTTGTGCTATGGAAGTGAGCCAGGTCTGAATTGATGAATTGCCTGAAATACTCCAAGGCAAACAGTCTCATTGGCACATATCTTGGCAGCCTATAGGGGCATAGCTCACAGCCATATATCCTGAGGATAGTGTGATTCTGGTAAAAGTACCAATCACCTATTTTATAGTTTTTGGAGAGCTGTAGTATCTTTTTCATATCATATGTCAGTCTAGGAGGAGGATTTCTCATCAGGAGAGAAGAGACTGGGTATACAAACATATCAATAAACTCACAGTAAGAGTAGGGAGAGCTGTGGACTTCATGAAAGATTGAGGTCCAAAAAATCACAGGCCTCCTTTCCCCTTTATGGTCCAATTTTCTAATGGGGAATTGGAATATATCTAGTTGATAATATAAGAACAGATGATAGATATAGGATGAATATTTAAAGATTCCCTCCCTGTCTAGATTCAACAATTGGTCATGTATCTTGTTGGCAATAAATTTGGCATAGTTGTATTTGACAGCAGGAGGCTGCCCTGGGGTAAATATAGACATTAAAACCAATATAGTTTCATCAATATGTTCACTTGTCTTGAACCCCAGAACAAAAGATATCATATCAACAACTAATCTACCCACTTCATTGAAAGAGGCATAGTGAAAAGGAGGTGGCTCCTTAGGCTGGCGATCTGCTCTCATAAATACTTGGGAAATTCTGGTTATCTTTGTGCTGGAGATTTTGGGACCTTCATCAAGCAAGAATTTCATGGTAAGAGGAAACTGGAGGTGGGTTGGTTTGAAGTTCAGCATTTGATTTATAGAGTCGGGAGTAATATGAAAAAGGGTAGTTCCAGATGGAGTCTTAAATGTCCTTTTAGTTGGCTCGTAGTTCTCACAGCAGAGGTGAATTATCTCAGGGAAAATATTGACAGAGGGGAGGTAGTATATGGGTAGATTTGATTCCCATATTCCATAGACATCATTTTGGTTTAAGTAATTGTTTTTGAGCTCACAGACTGCTTGCAGATGGTTTTGGTAGCCTACTAGGTCTTGGATTAGATAGTCTTTATCAGCTAAGGGCAGATGTTCCAATTCCTTGTGGGGTGCATTAAGAGGAGTGATGTTCAAGGCTACTGGACCTTCCATGGCTAAACTCTGTTGCCTTTAAAATTGGAAATTTTTGGCTCTGTGCAAGCAAAACAGGCAAGCAACAACTATGTGGATTTTATCCAAGAATTTCACCGTTGAAACTGGTTGTTGGCTTGAATTTAGCTCCGTGGACAGAAATTAGCTGGAGAGATGTGGGCTTCTTTGGCACAATGGGCGACAATTGTGGGCAAAAGTCAGCTTACGGGGTTTCTTGGAGAATTTGCAAGGCCGAACGAGCTCAATTTTAGCTCACTGTGTGGATTTATGGTGAATTTGGCAAGACAGAGGTTATGGTGGGTATTTTGGTAGCAACACAGTGTTTTTCTCTTCAAATTATAGGTTCTGTGGCCAATTTTACAGAGAAAACCAATGAAAACAGGGTTGGGAGCAAATTGTTGTAAATACCTCTTTTCTCGGCGGAATGGTCGATTTGCAGGTGACCAGGCGAGCTGAGGGGCCAAGCTGTGGAGTCAAAGCTGCTGGGTGGCGGACTTGTATGGTGAAAATGCTCTTTTTCACGTAAATTAGCATGCACAAGTTGTGTACAGAAAACAAAGACAAATGGGTAAAACCAACGTTTTCATCCCTTTTTACCCGAATTTTTTACTTTGGCAGGTTTTGGTGCGCTTTTCTCTGATGACATCAGCATGATGTCATTTTGTCGTGTAGCGGGGTACGGATGCTGACATTGCAGGTGACATGGCATGTGACGTGGCAGGTGACGTGTCGGGTGATGTCAGCAGATAGACGGGCGACAACGGGGGTGATGTCATCAGATGACATGGGCATGACGTCAGCAGGGAGGTAGTGGGGTGGTAAGTGGTATTCCCCACACCACCTTTGGAGGAAAGTGGTATTGGGGGAGGGGGCTCCGAACACGTCGGGCGCCTGACACGTGTCCTCAGTACGGCGGAAATACCGCCCATCCCCCGAACGTTATAGTTCAGCATGTTAGGGCTTTCGATATCGCCGACAGCCATTGGATCTGTCAACGATGATCGGACGGCTAGCGGGTAATGAAGGTGGCGGCATGTTATCTCTGGGGGACCCACTATAATTTTTCGTGTTTTGTAATGTTTTTCGATGTATTTCCGACTTTGGGTTAAATGGGTTTTGCGGGTTTAATATGCGGGTTTCGGTTGTTTATTTAGCCAGAGGCTAAACAATTCCTGATAGGGCATGTGGAGGGTTGTTATTAGCCCCGGGTGGACCAATAACTCCCTAAAAGAAATTTAAAATATAGCTATAATTAACCAAGGGTTAGGGTATTAAATATTTAGGGATTTTGTGTATTTTTACATAGTAAGGGAGGGGAAATATTCACATAGGAGCTATATAATAGTGTTAGTAAGTTAATATGACTATGTGGAATGGATTGGTATGGATTAGGCTAAGTTTATAGAGTGAAAACTTAGGCATGGGGGGAATGAAAGGATACCAAGTGGTGAAGTTTAGGAAACTTGGCAAAATGGAATAAAGACATTTTACTCAAGAAATGTGGCTTGTTTTGCCTAGGTGAAAACACATGTTCACTTAGTTTTCCTTGGGGGGAATGTTAGTAAGTGTTTCTTGGAAAAATGGGGAGGGGAATTAGTCATGATCCATTTGTTTTGTAGCCATCTTGCCATGGTACCTTATGATTTTCATGAGATGAAAACTTGTTGCAATAGGACCAAGTTTCCCATAATCCTGCTTCTACACCATCAAAACTACCTACTCAACCTAGTATACCTAACATTTTCTCTTCATT
This sequence comes from Pinus taeda, assembly GCA_000404065.3. NCBI lineage: Eukaryota > Viridiplantae > Streptophyta > Pinopsida > Pinales > Pinaceae > Pinus > Pinus taeda. Next base: position 337,592 of record APFE031164320.1, read on the forward strand.
TTTATTGGGTGCATTTAAACTAGCAAACCCTGATTCTTCTCTTTTCTTTTGGCTTCCCTCCTATCTAAGTCTACCCTTATCTCTTCCCAGGCTCAGATTAAGCTGTTGAGACCCTTTGCTTCTCTACCTAACTACTTGTCTGCCAAGCTTGAACTGTTTGTGCGGACCTTTATTCTCTATTCTAAGACAAGTAAATTCAAACATGATCTAGCCAGGATTAGACTGTCTGGCTATTCATCAACTGTGGCAAGAGTCAACCACCTATACATAGTGAAATTCTACAAAATATGGAACCTTTGCAGCATGAAAAGGATGAACATATTTGGCACTTCTCTAGTCAATCATGAAAAATGAAACCTATTGGTATAGGAAGCTAACACAACCCATGGGTTAGGCAGTGGCATCCAGACCAGTTCTGCTTCATGTCTAAGAATTTCTGGGACATCCCCTACCATCAGTGCTGAACTCTACACGGCGCCTGCGACCGTTGACACCCCTCTATCTAGAAAGTCTTGCAACTCCATTAGCCAGATTACAACCACCGAGCTGACTCCTTTAGCATCAATGATGAACAGTTCCATACCGATGGAAAGGCACAATAGCTTACTTTTCTCAAAACCACTTATTGTTTGGTTGATGCCCCCCTGTGATTTATAAGCATTTTGAAATTCAAATTTACTGTTCCCTCCTCTTCTGGTTCCGTAACGTTAAGCCTACGGCAGATCGTTTTTGATCTAGCTCGTACCTCGCCTCTTAATTTCCCGCCACCCGCTCCTTTTCGCCATAACTCAAACATCTTGTCATGAACAGTGACAACAATGGTCACGTTTTGTCTTGTCCACGTAGCAGCACAGCTCCTTCCGTGCAACTGTGATCCTTGTGACATATAAATTCTACGTGCACTCCTGTTGTCGCGCAGTTCCTCCCCGGACTACTTTATCGTCCCGCGCCCTCTTTCAACTAGTTGGAGCAGTGAGATTGTCCTGCGGTCGGTTAGTCAATCGATCGGCCCACCCATGTAGAGCTTCAGGCGACTGCCATTTACTCTACCTGGGAAAGGTTCTCCATTCAACTTGACAAGCTGGGCCGCGCCTCCATCTGTGACTTCTTTGAATACATAGGGTCCCAACCAATGCATTCGAAGCTTGCTAGGGAATTTCTCGAACTTGTTTTCGTATAGTAAGACTATATCATTTTCTTTGAACATGCGCATCTTGATATGGTGATCATGCTAAGATTTTTCCCGCTGCTTTTGTACCTGGTGATGGAATCCTGCCAAAAACCGTTCCTCCTCAAGTTCTTCTAGGTGCGTAATCCTTTCTTCCAAAGCCCCGCAGTCTTCCATGCTTGTTGTCACTGCTATTCGCAAAATAAGTACAATGTATTCCATTGGCATGATGGATTCCTTGCCATAGACTAGCAGGAAAGGTGTATGGCCCGTCAACTTCCTGCATGTTGTTTGATATGCCCATAGCACAGCAGGTATGTGCAATCCCAATCGTTTTGTTGCGCATTACATACCTTTGTCAACGCAGTATCCAAAATATTATTAAAAGCTTCGACAGTTCCATTTGCTTGGGGATGGTATGGTGTACTTTGTTGATGATATATCTAGAACTCCTCTGTGAGCACACTGATAGTCTCATTTAGGCAGTGAATTCTGCGTTCGTTCATTAGAATTTTTGGACATCCAAACCATGTTAACACATTCTCGAACAAAAATTTCACAGCTGTAGCGGTCGTGCAGTCCTTAATTGACTGTGCTTCCGCCCATCGGGTCAAGTATTATGTCGCAGTGATGATATAGAGCGCACCCATCTTTCCTGGAGGTGTGATAGGCCCCACAAAGTCGATTGCCCATTTTTCGAACGCTTGCAGCGTCATCTGTGGCTTGAGTGGCATTTCATCCCTCTGCGATGGTTTCCCAGTCTGTTGACATCTGTCGTAGGTCAGACAGTACGCTTTTGAGTTTTGATATAGAGTTGGCCACCATAGTCCTGTGCGAAGAATCTTATGTGTTGTGGAGTGTCTCACATAATGTCCTTCGGCAACCCCCCCATGTGCTTCAGCAAGGATCTGTCCTCTCTCAAATTCTGATACATATCTGTGTAATATTTCATCGTTGCCCATTTTGTAGAGGTGCCTTGCAATAACAGTAAAGTCTGTTGCGCATATCACCATTTCTTTCTTCTGCTGAATTGAATACCCCTGCGGTGCGGTTCTTGTGGTTAAGAAGTGGATTATATCCTCAAAGTGGCCATCTGTGACGCGCACTGCATAGAGCTGTGCATCCGATAGTCCCTCCTCTAGGTTTGTGGGTTCTTCACCATTCTCAATTCGGGACAGGTGATCTGGGCCTACGTTCAGACGCCCTGGCTTTACGATGACTTCAAAATCATATTCCTAAAACAATAACAACTATCTACAAATGCGCCCCCCCAACACAGGCTTATTCACTAAGTATTTTAACATGGAATGATCAATATACATATTAAAGTGGCCCTCGAGTAGATGGTGGTGGTATTTGTGGAGTGTGTATACCATTGCCAACCCCTCACGCTCAGTGGTGGAGTAGTTCTTTTCAGCTTTGGACAACCATCGACTTGTGAACATGATTGAGTGATCAATTCCTTCCGCTCCTTCCTGTGTGAGTATCGTTCCCAACGCGATACGTGACGCGTCAACATGCACGTGAAATTCGATGTCCCATTTTGGAAAGAGGAGCTGATGCTATATTTTCAAGCAAGTTCCCAAAGGGGATGAAGAAAGTACACTTCTTTAGATTTAGCTCAATCTAGTGCCGTCGAGAAGTATCCAGCATTAACCGTAAGCTTGCAGTATGTTTCTTAACTAGCCCAAATACGGTCCAATCATCAAGATATACCTCTAAAAACTTATGTATAATTCCTTGAATGCAGCTACCACAACGCGCGAGAATATCACCGGCGCGTTCTTTAGTCCAAAGGGCATCACTGTGTACTGAAAATAGCCCCATTCGGTAGCGAAATTTGTTTTACTCCTATCCTTCGGTGGAATCTTATTCTGGTGGTACCCTAAGAAACTGTTCGTAAAGGAGTAGGCTTCCTGTCCCCCAACATATTCCCGTACTTCTTCTATAAATGGCATTGGGAATGGATCGTTAACACATGCATCATTGAGCTTCCTGAGATCCACACAGATGCGAATTTCTCCCTTCTATTTTTTCTCCTGTATAACCATAGGACTTACCCAGTCGGATTCCTCCACTGGTTCAATTATTCCTGCTGCAAGCATTTTATCCAATTCTTCGCGGACCTTTGCTTTATATTTTGGATTTAATCGATAAGATCACTGCTTGATCGGCTTCGTATCTAGCTTTAGAGTTATCTTCATAATTCCTAGGTTGCCGAGGATTCCTTTTAACTCCGTTATTTTGGTCGGGAATAAATCCTGATATTCACGAACTAACTCGACAACCTTATCCACCGTGGCATCATCCCAATAGTCCCCAAGTGTTGCATACTTCAGCTCCTCCTCCATACCAATGTTCACTTGTTTCGTTTTCAGCAGCGTGGTGATGTCGGGGTCCTCGATCGCTAGTCTGTGAACCTTGCAACTCCCCTCTGTTTCCAGAATATTGATGTTTCTGAGGTCGTCCTCATCATCTTCTATCTGCACATTATAACATTCTAGGGCCTAGCTTAGCGGATGCGACCAATCTGGCTGCACTATTTCTTCTGGTTCCAGTGGTACTTTGAAAATGGCGCCCTTCACCACTTGCAATGCATCGTCGACATTATCCATCCATTGGTCCTCAAATAGGAATGTCAATAAAAACCATTCACACAAGATATCCCATTCGCCTGTACCGTGTCAGAGTTCTGTTTCAGTATACCAATTCCTTGGGATGACATCCAGGGTATGATAAAATAAGTGTACCCACTCCGGTTGGGGCTCTTCTCCATAAGCTTGGGTCCATCTGGTGAGGTGCACGCGCGGGTCATCACGTCCATCATATTTCTAGTTATTCATAGTTCTAGCTTCCCAAACCTTATCTGCATCATTCGCCTGCAACTGCGCTAGTCTTCAAAGGTTCCTTCATGTGTTCCCCGCCAATGCGCAGGTGTCACGAGCAAGGCCCATTTTAACACATTGAAATGTTGGTACTCTATTAACGCACTTTCAAACTTGGTCAGGAATTCATCTACCACTGTTAATCCATCATACATCGGCAGTTATGGATCCTGAGATTTTACACAATACAACGACCTAGTCATCATGTTGCAGTTTAACATTGTTACTCCGTTCAACTGATTATTCTACTGCTCGTCTTCCTCATTTGAATCTGCAGTGCAGGACTTTGCACGCTCCCACAATATTCTTCCTTCTACAGTTAGATTGACCCAATCTTGATTTCGTGTAGTGATCTTGTAGATACAATCCAGTTCATCATCACTTCCTTCGTCGTGCACGGGTTCAGTGTAGCGCGCTCCTTCAACCAGATCTAGTGGAATGACTACGCAGAGTGACTTCTTCTCAAATATCATTTTTTGCTTCTTTAAATTAATGACCCCATTCATATATGTGGCCCAGTCTATCCCTAACACTGCCGGTTAGGGGCTACTGTCATCCACGATTTCTATTACCTCAAAGTTCGTTTGTGTGCTCGTGCCTTCTATATCTACTTTGACTCCTTGCAATATCCCCATGGGCAGGATCTTATATTGGTTCGCCATCCACATTTCAATAGGAGACCATTGGAGTGTGGGCTTGCCCATGCGCTCCCAAGTCTATTTAGGTAGCACGTTTGCATCCGAGCCTAAGTACAGAATGATCTGATCCATCTCATAGTCGCCAATCTACGCTGTTAATCGCATTTCCCGTCTAGTACGCGAAGCATGTTTCCCCAATTTCTGGACCACACGAGGTTCAACTGACCCTACGCACCTAGTTATCAGCTCTTGCAATCCTTTAACTGCCTTATTGTCGCGAAGAAATTTGTTGCATGTCTCTAAAAAGGTAGTGAGCATCGAGGGATCCCTTTCCGATTCAGGTTGATCCTTACTACCTGGGGTAGAGACCTTCACAAAGCTCTTCCTAGCTTCTAGACATGTCTCCTTGCGAACCCCCGCCTCTTCCTTAGTTAGTTTCCCCTTATCCTCCCCTGTGGCCGCGCCACTTCTGAGCATCATGTTTACCTTGGGGTCTTCTTCGTGCAGTTCGGACCTCATCATTTGGATGTTCTGCGTCGCCATAGGTTGTGTTGCCCTTTTCTCACATATCTTCACTATTTGTGTGGGGAAATCTATCATTTCATGATCGAACTGCTCGCAGTAGGGGCACGATATTCTGGTCGGGTTGGTAAAATCATGCCTGTAGTGCCCTGGTCCTGCGCAGTTGTAATAGATTAGCTTCCCACTGCCCCTTCCTAGCCCCATTCATCTCCATCCTCGTCCTCGCCCTTGGAACCCACCGCGTGCTATTACCGCGGCTGGATCCTGACCTCGCACCTCAGTCTGCATCCTGTAGGCAGGTGTTCAATCCATCAATAATTCATAACTATGGAAGTCTCGTTCATCGTGGCCCACTGATCTACAAAAATTACAAAATAGTTGCTGGGGGGTCTAGGTAAACTTTTGCAGTAGGTGACAGTAGTCCATGTTGTGCTTTCCTCCCACCTAACAGATTGTGCACCAAAGTGAGGGTGTCGCGCTTGGCCCCGCCTGTGCCTCTGGTCACAACAACATTGGTCCCCCCATTTCCAAATAGTTTTTGAATATCGAACAATGATCCTTATCGTGACCCTAGCCTTTACATTTTACACACCACACCTCCTCATGCACTTCTGGCCTCGGCGTCTTCTCTTGTTTCAAACTCTGCATTTCCAAGCATAGATTTTGTATTTGCGCATGGATCTGCTGAAATTTCAACCCAGGATCCTGTATTGGAGTCTCATGCAACCTCATCGCTATTTATAATGCTTCAGCCTGGATCAAGATCTTCTGTTTTGATAGCGTTGTCCTCAGGTGTGGCGTTAAAGACGCCACAAACCATGTGCGGTGCTGCACATCCGTTACTATCATTGTTACACAGTAATTTGTCATTGTCTCCTTGTCAGTCTCCCTACTGTGTCATGAAATCAAATCCATCATGCTCATGCTCTCTGAATTGGCAAAATAACCCTCTATGCCAAAGTTTATTTGATCATCGCAACTGTTATTGAAATAACCGCGCTGACTGGCGGCTTCTAGTGCAACTGATGCGCTGCCAGCGTGGAAGCACACGGGTTTTCCGCACTGGTCGAATTTCATAGCCACCGCATCCTATGTTTGTATTAAATTGCGCTGACGTAGCTTCCCCCGTTACTGAGATGCGATGTCAGCGCGCCAGTCCAGTTATTCACCCGCGCTGATCCTGTTTAGGCGAATTTGTTCTAACAGCCAACCTTCCAGATGACTCCAGACCTGGTTGTTGGCCTTGTGAATGTCGCCCTCCTTTCTATGGCATGTTTGTTCGTCATATGAGCCACCTTTCATGGAGATAAGCTTATCCTTCCACCATTCATGGAGACTCCTTCTCCTATATAAGCCTCCACCAGTGCCATGAGCAGCTACTTTTTGGATATAGTTTTTGACATAAGAGGAATTCATAGTGTTTTAGTGCTGCTCCTAATAGGCAGTTGGTGTGTTAAGTGTGGATTGCTAGAGAGCTTAAGGAAGTTTGTGAAGTCTTGTTGCCTTGTGTGAGAGAGAGAGTTGTTTTGTCTTGGGAGATCTACCTCCAAGGGTGAATGCTTATGAGACTTGCTGGCTGGACCCTCTTGAGAAAGACTCAGCGTCAGAACATTGGTTGTACCTTTCTCTGTTTTTGATTAATAAAAGATAGATGACTACTGTTATAGTTCCATTATCATTTGTCTTGTAATGGCTAATGTGAATTACATCCTTTCTGACTGATGTATAGTTGCTTTTACTAGATTTCACGCTTGTGTTTGTTTTCTCTTTGCATGTGCAGGTGTCCATCCGTGAGGATAGTGGAGGATCGTGACCGACAAGAGAAAAGGAGCGAGAGCGGCATCTCTTCATCAAACAATAGCTTTGGAATCCAAGTAGGTGTTCATTACCCACTTTTTAATTGCAACTAAGAGCTTGCATAGTAGCATTGATTGATTGTTGCTAGACTCATTATGGGCTAGTATGGATCGCCTCTATCCGTAGAGGGGATTTACCTCTCCAACAATTTGGCGACTCCGCTGGGGGCGTTGCTTGTGTCTTTTGTTGTTCATCCTTGTTTTGAGTTTGATTTTCATTCTCTTGTCAAAGATTGGGGATTAGTTCTCTGTTTTTGATTTCCTGGTTCACTCTGGGAAATACCTTAATTGCTTTAAAGTTATTACCTTGGTCTGGGAGCTTTTGGTTTGATTTTGCCTGTTTTTTAGCCTCAGCGTGGTTTATATCATAACAGTCGCGCTGACATTGCGTATCTGTTTCTTTGACTTCACTGTCATTGCGCGTGTACGTTTAACAGTCGCGCTGACCTTGTTTTCGAGCCAGCGCCCTTAATCCGTGTCCTTCCGCGCTGACAGCGCAAAGTTGCTACGCGTGTTGTCTGGTCAGCACTTTGTTGCTGACGGTCACCCGCGCTGATCTTGTAGAATTGAATTTTGTTCAATTTTGCCTCCTGAACCTGTTGGTTTGGCTATCCCCTGCTCTTTCCACCTGGTTTATGACTTGATTTATATTGTCTGGACTGTGAGACACTTGCTTGCGAAGTCTTGTTACGCAAGGGTTCGTTTATTGCTTGCTTTTCGGTTTTGCAAAACCTTCCTCTTCGCTTTCGCTGCTTGGTTTGTATTTTGCCTTGACCTTTACAGTTGCTGGAATGTGTTGAATCCCTGTTTGACTGGTTTTAACTCCCGTCCTCCGGGTGTTTGTTTTTCTCTATTGATTTTTCACCCTAGCCCTAGGGCATCTAGTGGTCGTGTGTGTGTCAAGCCTTCCGTGGGATCTTGTTTTCTTGTTTGACCAGCCAACTTTAGATTTGTTTTTCACATTTGCTTGGTGATTGTTGAAAGTTTTTTGGTTGTGTTCCAAGCGGTTTGGTTCCTCCTTGTTTGAATTCCTTCTTGTCTTGCTGAGCTTAGATCACATAGCTCACATAAGCCTTAGATTTTCCTTTGATTTGGAAAATTGTTTTGGTGTCTTGGGGACTTTGTTGTCTTTCCATTGAGTGATTTTATTCTTTTTGCTCAGTGTTGTTGCCTCTCAAAATTCGTTTTAAGTGCTTTGTGCTATTGAAAAGAAAATCAAACTAATATCTTTTGCATTCAATAGTTAAAAAGGAAAAAGGACATTTCGTTGATTTGTGTTTTCAAAAGAAAAGTTTCATTTCCTTGCCATTAGCTGCATTAGATTGTTTGATTGCTTGAATTCATTTTGTTTGATTGAAAAATTCCTAACCTTCTCATAGTTAGAATTCATCGAACGAAATGATGTTCTTTGGCATGTAGTTTGCATCTAAGTAATTCTGAGAGATCATACGGTAGGACCTGAAATCAAAACCTAATTCAAGATCAATCGTAAAATAAACCGAATTTACTTAAAAACGCATTGGAACTTAACGCAAATATCTAGAGGTCTAAGCTAGAGACGTGCTCCGGCGTCGTTAAACCTAGTCACTCTTGTTTTCGCATTAAGGTTGGGTGATTCCTCCTAGTGTGATTCAATTGTGGTCTAGCACGGATTTGGGCTCCCACGTACCATCGCGTATATATGGGGAGACTCCACTAGGTTTGCATCCTTTATCCATAGGAAGCCGAGTCTGCCGCCTTGTGAGGCGTAACGCACCGAACACAGCATTCGGGAAGATTGACTGCAGTACGGAAAGTCCTTGCTTCTCATACGATTTCCAAGGTGTATAAGCAGTTTTACGGATTACTTGGTAAACCCTTTGCTTAGAATCTCCATAGCAGTCACTTTTGATCCTTTTCGGACTCCCTAAAAGAAAACCTGTAAGTGAGCGTCTTGTCACTTCGTGCTCATTAAACATTCGAAGGAGACTAGAGTCATCTTTTCGTCCTTTTCTCGACTCTTGAAACATGAAAAGGTCAAGTTCAGTTCCTGTGTCTTAAAAATTTATTCGGCCACGACAACATTACGTGGTTAGATCTTGTGTGTGTTAGCTTGAGTAGGTTTCTTTTAGCTATGGAAACTTTTCCAGGGTTCACCAACCCAAGTTCCCCTCCTAACGGGAATCCTATCCATTTCCCTCCTCTTGGGAATGTTGGTGCTCCTTATATGGCGACGTTATCCCTTCCGGGGTTAACTGTCGGGTTGCTCGTTTGGTTGTTTTCAACCTCTTTGGTCCCTACCATGTCGGCTGATACTCCATCAGTCCCTCCACCTGAACAACATCATGTTGAACCTAAGGTGGACCTCTCCCCTTCGACGCCTACTTCTACGTCTTCTCCTTGTACTTCGCTTGGTGAAAGTCTCAATTCGAATAACCAGGTGGCTAAGAAGAAGAAGAACAAGAAGAAGAAGAAGAAGTCTCCTAAGGGAGAGGCTACAAATATAACTGTTGTTCCCTCGAGTACACCTGAAGTCGGGCCCCCTTCCACTCCTCCGCGGAAGGTTAAGTTTCCTTGTCGATTATGCAAGGAGGACTATCTTCTTCGCGATTTTCCTGGCATTCCTAGGATCTTAGAAGTATGGTCTCGTGATCCGGCCCGCCCTTCATCGTCCACTGAGGCTCACGGCGATGTTACCTCATCAGTTGGGAATGGTAAGGAAAAAGGGAAGATTTGAATCCCCTGCAGACTTTGTGAAGGCAATCATCCCCTTCACCTTTGTCCACTCATGGATAAAGCCTCCACTGTTTTGGAGAGTCTCCCAGCTCCCTCACCCCAACTCCCCGTTGGATATCAACGTCTTTCTACAGCTGTAGATTATTCGCCTCCCAACAATGAGATTGATTCACATTCTTCTCTTGTCCAGGCCCCTCTTCCTGAACCTGGCGGTGCCCAGCCTGTTCCAGACCAACCAGTGGTCGGAAACAGTGTCGAATGGGGTTCACCTCCTATCGACCACTCTGTTTCGGAAGAACAAAATTCCCATGTTCTTCTTGTCTCATCAAATTCTCCTGAGCTTGATAATGGTTTTCCCATCCCAGCCTCTCCGGAGAATTCTGATTCGGTTCCTTCTGAGCAGGGGGCAACCATATGGTTCCCCCACCAAGTAGTTCAGTCGTTTCCTTCGATTGGAGTCGTTTGACTACCCCTCCCCTTCCGTCCCCTGTGCCTTTCTGGGTCACCGCCTATGCCTCCCATATGGTGCTGCCTGGCACTGTGTTAGATGAAGGAGCATCGATTAGTCTTATGCCCGTTACTACTTGGCAGGATTTGGTTTCCCCATCGCTTGTGCCTGTCGCACCGAATCTCACCGCTTTCGACAGAGGAACGAGTCAACCATTAGGGATCCTTCCAAAGTTCCCTATCACTTTGGGAGGCAAGACTGTCTATATAGACGTCTCGGTTACCCAAGGATCTTTAGACTTCAGTCTTCTCCTTGGTCGTGACTATGTGTATGCCATGGGAGCCCTTGTTTCTTCACTTTTCCGTGTGGTTTTGCCTTTCCACACGATGGAAGAATAGTGACAATGGATCAATTATCGTTCGTTCATCCACAAGCCCCTCCGGCACAATTGTCCTTCCCTCTTGGTTCTCATCCACCAGTTGCATCTGCCTCACCCCAGATCAACTGCGTGGCCACCTCTCCCGTGCCTATATCCAGCAATTCCGCCATCGTGCATAGTGTCCTGGGGGCATTAGATCCTGACTTCCGAGACATTGACCTCCCACCGGGAGCGCCACTCTTGGAAGCCCCGACTTCCTGTTCATTATGATGAAGTTTGGGCGGAGCATAGTTCATTTTCCTATGTCAAGCTCCCAAAAAAATGAAATTAGGTCTGGTCAGAGCATAGTTCACCTTCCTATGTCAAGCTCCATAAAAAATGAAACAAGGAGTCTCGAGGATAGTTTGGATAATGTATCAACCTCGTTAAAATAATGAAACGGCTTGTATCCGAGGATAGTTCTTTAACTATGTCAACCTCGTTAAAACAATGAAACACGAGCTCATGCATTTCGAGTGCAATAACCATTATGTAAACCTTCAACCCATCTTCAATGGACTGAAGCTTGGGGGGCATGTACCTCGAATTGAGACACGATGCTGGGGGGCATGCCCGTTTCATTTCCCATCAAGCATAGTTTGCATACGTGATCCTCATGTGTGTTTTCAAGCTTTCGTAAAAATAAAATATGCATATGTGTAAATACATTCCATGATGGGTCGTTTGTTATGCAGTAGATACATCAGATTACATGTGTGTCGAACAGTTGCATAGCATATAAAACACATCATCACGTGAAGAAAAGATCAACTAGGAATAAGCATATGTAAATAAATTCTTTCCCAAGCATAGTTTGCATGTGTGTGTGCTTTTAAACTTGCCAAAATATAAAAATACATGTGCAACTGATACATTAGATCACATTTGTATTAGACATTTGCATAGCATATCAAAACATCATCACATGTAAAAGATCCATCCAAAATCGGTATATATATATATGTCGTGTGGCGCACTAAGGCACTCAAAAAATAAGTGTACATGTCTAAAGTAAAGCCGACGTCCTCAGTACATCTGAGACGTATGTCTCTCAAAAACATCAGTGAAAAATGAATCCTAGGCATCTACTATGGTAGATTATGCTCTCTGTAGCATGCCACTGCTCGTGCTACCCGCCTCAAAAGGCGGTGCATCCTGGGTTCCACACCCACTGTATGAATCTGAGAAGCTATGGGGACCTCCTTAATCCCCTGGTAATCTGGTACTCCTGCCAGCAAGCCCTCAAGGTTGTGTACCACAGTCTCCATCATGTCGCCTACTGGAGGAGCCAGGGCCAGGACCGCAGCGCCTTGTCCCTCTCTGCGTGCCTCCGGAGCCAGACCAAGGGGTCTCGTGGGTCCCACATCTGAATATCATAGCGTTTATCAGGACATGTACATGAAAAAATTTAAAAAACATTACAAAATATAAAAAATCAAAAAGAGATCAAGTGTTTTACCTCCATCGTCTCACTGCTCTCCCGCAGGCAGTGGCATGTCGGGATCACCGCGGAAATCGATACCGGCATATGGCCAGTCCTCTACAAAGATGACCTGGCGATCTAGCCACTCTCGAAAGAAAACATCCCATGACACTGAGCGGCCGCCACCTCCACGCGGCATGACCCGGGCCCATCGAGTGGCCCTCGTCTCCCGTGGACTACTAGGCGGATCCACGACCATAGTCTGTAGCTGTAAGGCCGACACCCGCTCAAAAATGAGCGGAAGTAAGAGCGACCCATAACCAAACTGTTTCGACTCCCCACATCGGCAGTTTCTTAGTTGCCTCTTCATGTTGGTCGTCACCGCTGCTGTCCAGTTGAAAACAGTGGGCTGTAGACACTCGAGAGCTAGTAATAGATGGGCCTTTGAGGCCTCATGATTGGCCAAACTCCCTGCTGCCCGGGTCACCATGAAGAGTATGGTGCGAAGGACCATGTCACCGTCACCCACTGATGGGATGCTTACCTTCCCACTCCGTGTTTTATGCGCCTGTGGACATACTCGAGCCATGAGCTGGTCAAGTGTCTCGCCGCTGGGCCGTTGCCCCTCCAAGATGGGAATCACGCCCCGGCGTGACAACCCAGTCAAAAAGTAAATGTCCGTGGAATCGAACTCGATGTCACGGCCTCAGATTGTGAATTTCCCATCCACTGGGTTCCAAGCTCTGATCAAGAGCTCCAGAAGGTCTGGTTTTGCTCTCAGACGTGGAGTGAGGAAAAATTTTAGGAAACCGCATGCCCGCATTGCATTTCGGCATCCGACATTGGCATAAGCGGCTATATCTTCGTTATCGTGAGCCCTCTCTTGCCACACAAACGCCATTGCGTCCTGCATGACCACCAAAAAACATTAGAGTGCTAACCATTGAATTTTATCTGTCCAAAATCTTAAAAATCAAGCTTCGCGGCGCCAGCGCGACTATTTTTAAAACAGTCGCGCTGATAATGGCGGCCCTTTGTTTTTTCCTTGGGTCAGCGTGGAAGCACACGGGTTTTCCGCGCTTTCCCGGGAGGTGGTGTGTGTAATAATAATCGATCAGTGCGGACCCGATGGGCGAATCCGCGCTGACCAAGAGCGCACCAACGCTCAAAGAATTCGGCCAAACGGCCAAATCCCATGGTGGAAATGCTTAAAAAAGGACTCACAACGAAGCGCAGGGCAAGAGGAACCTACCTGGAACGAGCTGCCGGATGAATGGTGTCCGCACGGGGTGGAATTCGCTCCGTCAACTTCACAGCTCCACAACGTTCTCCAAGGCTCAAAATGGTAACTATGGTAAAAAATGATTTTTACCCCCTATTTATGGTAAAAATTTCTTAATTGACTTTATAAAAGTGGGTTTTTGTCATGGATTTAGTGCTAGTGTCACTATGTTATGCCTTTATGCATGTTTTACTATGTTTTTTAACATATAGAACGGGTTTACGCGAGTGGTTTTCTTGTGCAGGTTCTCGAAACCGGCGAAGTCACAATGGTTCTATACGCACTTGGTCCCAAAAAATGTCGTCTTTAAGCTCTTTTCCGACATAAAGCAAGAAAATATAGCCAAGCCCCCTTTCAGCTCGTCAAAAGGAAAGAGAGGCGGTCGCTTTTAAAGCTCTTTTTTCGACCGTTTAAATTAACAAAGATCGTCGGGTGTTTGTCGTTTCGCACTCGTTATTGGATCTAAAACGACGTACTTTTGACCGCTTTTTTACTTTTTCGGGTCAAAGTTACTATTTACGAAAAGTACTCCTCGGTCGTAATGATCGAGCGGTTCTTTCGAGCATCATTTTATACTTTTTCGGGCTCGAGAGACACAACTTTACGAAAAAGGACCCTCCCGGAGTTTTCTTTTCTGTTGTCTTTTCAGACTCTCTAAACAAGAAAAGATGTCGAGTTCTTCCTTTGTCAGACTCGTTAAAACTTAATGACATCGGATTCCGTCGAAATGACGCCCCTCAAGCATATGCTATCCCCGTCAAGCTTGTCATCCAAAAATAACCGGGGTACTCGCCAGAAATGGTGGGGGAAATAAAGGAATCATAATCGTCGTCATCGGCAGTATGTCGCTCTTGAACATGGCACTGTTTGCATTCGTGTCTGGGGGGGGACATCTCATCTCGCTTCACTTTTGCCTCCATGGGTTTGAGTTATCCTATTTGGCCATTCATCTGCTCATTGTCCTTTCATCATGACCTCTGATCATTTGGCCCCAAATACTGCCAAATCCGTCGTTGTGGCGCCGATATGTTCAAGAGAAGTTGGCCTCTGCAAGTATAACCTCCCTCTGATATTTCACACAAAACATATTGTCTCTTTCTGTCTCGTGTCGATGATGTGGGAAACATTATGGACCACCTTTGACAAGATCACTTCCTGTCGACTTCAGCTCATTATCCAGGAAAGTGACCTAGGGACTCCCTTCAGGTACCTTGGAGCCTGCATGCCTCAATGGCAGGTTCTTCGTGTTCCACGCGAGATTTTCATCATTGGCCTCTGATCGGATAATTCTACGGGTGTTCGACACCGGCTCATCTATTCGCACGCCGTGGATTGTACCTCTAGTACCTTGAGGACCATCATCATTATTGGTGGCCCCTCTTGCATCTGTTAACAACTTTCATCATCGGTTGGTAATCAGATGATGTTCAAGCATGTTCGACTTCGACTCCTGTATTCGAATGTTTGGACATGTACTTTGTTCGGGTTTGGATGGAGCGCAAGACCCTGGTTCTAGTCTGTTGCGGGCCAGGTTGCGATTTTGTGGATCATTATTACATGACTCATTGATGGATGGCTGCGCCCATACCTGAGTCTTTTAGGATGGCTGCGACCATACCTCTTATCATCATGGTCTCTTCAGCTGGGTGGTTGCGTCCATACCACAGACCTTCTTCATATGTCTTTTGGATGGCTGCGCCCATGCCTAGACTACATGTAATTGAAATATCAGTTGTATCTACGTGCAGGTTCTTCCTGGTGGTGTTCCGGTCCAGCAGTCTTGTAAAGCATTTCACCCCTCCCACTCTCTCGGGCTTCATGCTTTAGGGGGCATCTGTTACACAGTAAAATGTCATTGTCTCCTTGTCAGTCTCCCTACTGTGTCATGAAATCAATCCATCATGCTCATGCCCTCTGAAATGGCCAAAAAACCCTCTTTGCCTAAGTTTATTGGATCATCGCGACTGTTATTAAAATAACCACGCTGACTGGCGGATGATAGTGTAACTGGTGCGCTGCCAGCGCGGAAGCACACGGGTTTTTCGCGCTGGTCGAATTTCATAAACAGCGCACCCTCCGCTTGTATTATATCGCGCTGACCAGACCTCTTCTGTAATTGAGATGCGATGCCAGCGCGCCAGCCCAGTTTTGCACCCGCGCTGATCCTGTTTGGGCGAGTTTGTTCTAACAGCCAGCCTTCCAGATGACTCCAGACTTGGTTGTTAGCTTTGTAAAGGTCGCCATCCTTTCTAAGGCATGTCTGTTCGCCTGGTCACCCACTTTTCTTGGTGGTAAGCTCATCCTTTCACTATTCATGGAGCCTCCTTCTCCTATATAAGCCTCCACCATTGCCATGAGCAGCTAGTTTTTGGACATATAGACTTTGACATAGAGGAATTCATAGTGCATTAGTGCTGTTCTTAATAGGCATTTGTTGTGTTGTGTGAGGATTGCTATAGAGCTTAAGGAAGGTTATGAGTTTGTTGCCTTGTGAGAGAGAGAGAGTTACCTTGGCTTGAGAGATCTACCTTCAAAGGTGAATGCTTATGAGACATGCTGGCTGGACCCTCTAGAGAAGGACTCAGCGTCAGAACCTTGGTTGTACCTTACTCTATTTCTGATTAATAAAAGATAGATGACTACTGTTATGGTTCCATTCTCATTTGTCTTATGAATGATTAATGTGAATTACATCCTTTCTGACTGATGTATAGTTGCTTTTACTAGATTTTATGCTTGTGTTTGTCTTCTCTTTGCTTGTACAGGTGTCCGCCCACGAGGATAGTGGAGAATTGTGATCGGCTGGAGCGAAGGAGCGAGAGTGGCATCTCTTCGTCAAACATAGCACTGGAATCCAAGTAGTTGTCCATTACCCACTTGTTAATTGCAACTAGGAACTTGCAGAGTAGCATTGATTGATTGTTGCTAGACTCCTTTTGGGCTAGTAGGGATCGCCTCTATCCGTAGAGGGGATTTACCTCTCCAACACCTCCAAGCCACAAAAGCAGGTAGATGCAGTCGTGGAAGAATACATGGACATCTTCTCCTCACCCATAAGGGTATCCTTGCATTGTCAGGTCAAGCATTCAATTGATCTAACTCTTGGAGCACCTTTGCACAATGGGCTAATATATCATAGCTCCATTCTAGAAAATGAAGAGATCAAGTGTAAAATCCAAGAGTTTCTGCAAAAAGGGCACACCTGACCAAGCTCCTTACCTTGTGGGAGCCTGATTCTACTGGTAGAGAAGAAGGATAGAAATTGGAGGTCCTGCATTGATTATTGATCATTAAACAAAATCACTGTTAGGAATAGGTATCAAATCCCACAGATTGATGACCCACTCAACCTACTCAAGGGGGCCAAGTATTTTAGCAAGATTGATTTGAAGTCTAGTTATCATGAGGTTTCAATAGGGCCCACAGATGTATGGAAGATTACCTTTAAATCCAAGGAAGGCCTTTTTGAATGATTTGTTATGGAAGCACTACATTCTAGGGAATGAGGTGGTCATCCACACCAATCAATGATCTCTTCAATTTATACAGACACGTGGGAAGTTGTAGAATGATTGGCATCAGAAGTCATGTACATATCTACAACAATTCCACTTGAACATTAAATACAAAAAGGGCAACACCAATCATGTTGCAGACTGCCTCAATCAGCCCCCAGTTGTAGCACTGGCTACTGTTGTCAAGTCTTTGGTCACAAGACCTCTGGATGGCCACAACTACAAAAAAATGATCCAAAGTTCACCTCCACAGACCAGATTCTAGTACATGGGAAGAAAGTTCTTGATTTCCATCTCTAGGACACACTAATATGCTACCTGGGCCACATTGTGTTCCTTCAAGCAAGCATGCCAAACTGATTTGGGAGGTGCACTATAATACGGTCACGGGACATTTTGGAGTGGAGAAAATTGTGGTTGTACTACAAAAGTACTTCTATTGGCCCAAACATCAACTAGATGTTGGGAAATATGTCAGATCTTGCACTGGCTATGCCATTTCCAAGCCATCCATCAAGAAGTAAGGCCTATACACTCCTTTTCCTACTCCCAGCGAGTCGTGGGAATCCATATCCATGTACTATATGTCTAGCCTTACTTCTACCAAACATGATAATTGATGAGCCTCATCATTGGGTAACTATATGGACCTTAATACACCTCCAAGATTATTTAAAACAACTCTTCTCATAATTCCTTACATATTTTGATTATATTTTGCTTAATGAGACAAGTAAAAGTGAGATGTTATGCCTAGTGGACTAATGTGCATTAATTGTAGGCTTTTCAGAGAAAATCATGGCAATTTTGGATAATTAAGGACATAAAATCGAATGTGACAATGATGAGAGATTGTAGGATTTAGATCCTCCTCATTTATTCCTCACTCATTCGAATATTCCTCCATCAAATCACACTAGTTCGGAGTTGCAAGAAACTGAGTCATGAAGATCAAAATGTAGTAGAGCCAGTGATAGTTAGAGAGCAGTTCAGCTTCAGTTTGGGAGATGAGCCTCCCTATATTTAAGGAATTCATTGGTGACTTTAGTTGTATGAATAAGGAGGCCTAGAGCCTCATTAGAATTCGAATTTTTTTATGTAAAATCACTAAACATTTTTCGAGTTCAAGACTTGTGGAAGACATTATTATATAATTTTTTAATATGATAATGAGAATGAGCATTTCCTTGATCCAACACTGAGTTGAATTAGAGGGCTAAAGCTCTTGGGTTAGGGCCCAACCCTAGCAGCAAAGGCTCCTCTTCTTGTATTTGTATGCTTAGTTGATTTGATAGATTAATGGTTGAATTGTCTTTAACATTATTTCATTCCAAGTAGTTGTGGATTTGATTAGTTTGCTTCCATTTGTGCATTGCTTTAGCAGTAGGTTAGGAAGATAAAGGAATATCAAAATCCTGTTAGTAGGTGGATTCGGCTTCACTCCTCCCTTCAAGGACCATGGCTTGAGGAAAGAACTCCTATGTGGCCCCAAAAAGACAAAATTATGATTTCCCATGGAATTTAGGGTTTTTTGTTACTTAGGCAGCATTTTACTAGTTTTCAAGGATAGGATTTAATTTTCATTTCTAATATCTTCAACCTTACAATAGATCTCATAAAGGTTTCACATTATTCTGCAAGATTTCCCATGCATGAAATAGGCAACTAGATAATGAAATTATGTTTTTCTTTAGTTAATTGAAAATATTTATGGTTTAACATGATTTATGGATAAATGTCAGTGATTGATTCAGTGTAGGAGAGAGATTTCATGACCAATGACCCCATCCTATCCTCATTCATCCATGGTTATCACCTTTTTTTCCGCTAAAACCCCTCACCAAATTCATCATTCCGTAAGAACACTTCTCCAAGCTTGTTGAGAAAATCCAACCATCTCACAAACTCTGTTTTGAGATTTGAAGGAGTCCTAGCCACTCCCTTACCTCATTTCTCCCACCATTCACCTTCCCTAAGCCCTACACCACCTTCCAAATCCCTCCTCTTGCTCTCAACTGGATCCTATAGGAATACAGGGGATCTTGTAGGAATACTGGGGATCCTGTAGGAGGAATGAGGCATTTGGACATCCTATAGGTCGACCTGTAATGTCCCATTTTGAGGCCGAATTGTGGAAAAGTCACCTAGGAATATAGGAGAATACCCCTACCTACCTCCCAATCCATCTGACCATTCACCATCATCCCTAATCCACCTACGACATCACCAAGAGAAGTTAGCATTCACATTTTCACACCAAAAAAAAGACAAAAAAGGAAAAAGGAGTTATTGTGTTCATTTACATGCACAATAGTAGAATGTTTGGTTATTTTAGATTGCATGCCTAGGACAGTAGGGTTACACACATGTTAAATTAGCATTATTTTAAAGCAAAGCCTCTTAGTAGTAGTTAGATGAATGGTGCGTTTAAGCATTTGATTTCAATCTTTTCCTTACTAAAGTAGACAAGATTTCATTTAATGTATATTGCCCTTTTTCTCATTGGTAATGAAGCTTCTTCTGAATCAATAGAACACTGGTTTGAAAAAACATAGTTGTATATTGCCAGCTTAGCAGTGACAAAGAGCGGACCCATCACATCTGCTTGTGTATACAACACTATCACCTACAAGTTTGTACACACCCCGGTTTGATAAAGTAAAGTTGGTATCCCCAAGAGTTGTAGCGTCCTTGTTGTAATATTGGTGCTTATCACTTTTTGGCGATGTTCCTGGGGAGGTGTCTGAGTAAGATGTGATTTATGCTTTCTTTCTTCCATTTCTTATCTCTGGCATTATGCTATTAGATTCATTTATGCAAAAGTAATTGTAATTTAGTTTTCCTTTTTTTCCATTCTTCAAGTGAGATTTCATTCAAGTAGTTAGTTTCCATTCAATTTGTGATTTCAATTCTGCAATTAGTTTCAACTCTTGAAGCAAAAACACAAAATTAAAAAAAAAAACACTTATTTCATGCCTCGTAGTAGGGATAACTTAGGAAAATTTCTACCAAATACTGCCACCACTTCAAATAGCGAACCTTCCCTCTTCTTCAGTAGCTGTGAATTGGAGGAACCCTTGGGCGAACAACCAAAGATTTTTGAAGAGCCTACAGGGGGAGAAGAAGAAGAAGAACCCATTCCAACTGATGTAATGATTGAAAATAGAAATGATAGAGGAGATAGAGAAAGAATTAAGGGTGCCTTTCTAATTAGAGAAGCTAATGGGGATACCAAGATGAAAAACATAAGCCCCTTTCCTCTTCCTCATTTCCATGGATTGACCTCTAAAGATCCAGACACTTTCTTGTTTGAATTTGTTGTTGTATGCAGAACTTATGATTACACCATTGACGAGCAGAAGTTGAAACTATTCCCATCCACTCTCAAGGATGGAGCTCTACACTAGTTCATGGGTTTACCCGGGGATAGAATCACAACTTGGGCTCACATGAAGCAACCCTTCAACAAAAAGTACCGAGACTATTGAAGGTCCAAAGACACTAAAGAAGAAATTTTAAGGATGACCTTAAGGCATGATGAATCCATACATGATTATGAAGAAATATTCCAGCGTAGCTACAAAAGGGCTAGGTGCACACTTGATCCTAAGTCACTAAAGCTAGTCCTACACCGAGGGGTAAAGGAAGATCTTCTGGATACCCTAGACTTGCTAGTAGGAGGGGGAATCTACAACTACCCTATAAAGACATCAAGACTGTCTTTAGGAATCATTCTAGGGCAGCTAGGAAAAAGGGTAGGGGTAGTTAACCAATGGCCAACTCATCCTCTTCCAACACATCCATAAATGTTGAAATTTGAAATATGTTGGAATATTTCAAGAGTGAAATGCTACAAACCCTTGCCTTATAGATGGAGACTATGCACATCAAGAGAAAGCAAGAGGAAGTAGAAAGAGCATTGGCTATCTTCTGCCCTAGATGCATAAGGAGGCATCCTAGGATAAATGTCCATTAAACCTGATCGAAATATGCTCGGCCTATGAAGAAAACCACTCCACAGATAAGTTCCCTTCTCTACCTGGACTAAAAGCTATGTATCAGGGAACTGTAGGGGTGACCAAACAACACTGCTATGTAAATCAAATGAGACCTCATGGTCATTGGCCATACTAGAAGGGCATGTAATGATGATCCCATGAATATTACAACCCTAACCAGAACACATACATTCCCTCTTGGGCGCCCCCTACTCATCCCTCCTAGACTACACCTCCTCCTTGGTCTTTTGCACCTCAGTACCATTCCCAGCTGACCAACTAGTCATTTTAGCCTTATACTCTGCCACAAACTTAGTTGAATGCACCACCCTAGGGGTGGAGGCCTCCATGCAACAATGTTGTAGGTTTATTTCCTTCACTTCCTACTCAACTATAGATTTTACATGTTGCTCCACCTAAACAAACTTAGATGCCTTCCCAGCCAAATTTGAACCTGAACAAAAGACAAGCACAATGAGTGTACACTGGAGAGACATCTTATCTTTCTTATGCTGTGGAGATTCAGGAAATCAGCCTAAGATCTGGGAGAGTACTCCCGGACAACCAACCTCCACCTCCACCTAGGAAGAGTGAGGAGGAAAGAGAGTAAAGCATGCCTAGAGTGAATCCACCACCCTTTCTTGAGAGATTAACTCATCCAGTCCAGCCTACCTCGGAAGAGAATGAACTTCTGGGTGAATTGAAAAATCTATGTGTCAAAATGCCACTTCTCCAAGGCATCAAGGATGTAACTATTTACAACAAGTTGATTAAAGAGAAGTGTTTCAAACATCCAGGCAGGCAAAAAAGAGACACCTGTATTATTAATGTCATTGGACAACTGTCCAACTTAATGCTGCGGTAAGTAATTTGCCCAAAGTATTTGGAGCTTGGAAGCCCTGTATTAGATGTGCACATCAATGGAACCATTGTCCCACACACTTTTATTGATCTTGGGGCTTCCATTACTGTAATGACCAAGGACACCATGCTCAAGCTCAATCTCGAGGGTTCATTAAGAAAGACCACAACAGTCTTGCAACTTGCAAACCATTCCACATTAATCCCTGAGGGGATTGTTGAGGATGTGATGGTATCCATTGACTCTTGGTAGTACCTTGTAGACTTCCTAGTTCTCCAGCCTAAGGCCAAGCTTACTTATTATCCTCTCATACCTAGGAGGTCTTGGTTAGCCACTGCCAATGTCTACATCAACCGCAGGGCTAGAAATATGACCATAAAAAAGGGGCATCTACCAAAGAATTTAGTCTTGTACCCTCCTGCTCAACCATCTCTAGAACATGACTTACCTTTATGGCTAGAAGAGGAGGAAGAAGATGAAATCTACTCAACCCAACTCTAAACCTTAGAAACATCCATGGGAGGAGGACAGCTAGATGAAGATGATTTGGTTGAACACATACTCCAAAGTCCAACACCCAACACCTTTTGCTTAGAGGAAGTAGTAAAGGAAACCAAGAGGAACCATTAGATTCATATATGCTTAGTTGATTCAAAACCTACCCGTGTCAAAACCATAGAATTCAACCTTGAAATAACTTTGAAAATCAACCCCTCTCTTGAATTTGTACACCAAGAAGAAACGTTGTACAACACGATAAGGGAAAATCTAGATGCCTTTGATTGGAGTTACAAGGAAATGAAGGGAGTGCACCCCTCAGTGTGTACTCACCACATTTATATCAAAGAATTTTGTAAACTAGTCTGACAACCCCAAAGGAATCCAACTCTCAAGGATATAATCAAAGAAGAATTGCAAAAGATGTTGGATGTAGGATTCATTTACACTATCTTGGATAGTGAGTGGGTTTCTCCTTTGGTTTTGGTTCCAAAGGAAAATGGGAAGTGGAGGATTTTTGTGGATTATAGAGAGTTAAACAAAGCAATAAAGAAGGACTACTTACCTCTACCTTTCATTGACCAAGTGCTAGATGGCTTGGCAGGGAAGAAGTTTTTCTCTTTCCTAGATGGGTTCAACAGGTACAATCAAATCCATATTAGCCCAGAAGACTAGGATAAAACCATCTTCACCTGTCCTTGGGGTACTTTCACTTATAGGGTCCTTCCTTTTGACCTATGCAATGCCCCTACCACTTTCCAAAGGGTATTCCTGAGTATCTTTGCTGAGCTATTCCATGATGCAGTAGAAATTTATATGGATGATTTTACACCCTATGGGTGTGATTTCCAAGAGGCTCTTTCCAAGTTGGGTAAGGTGATGAACAAATGCATTGAAATGAACTTGTCCCTTAGTCTCGAAAAATGTGAGATCTTGATGACTGTAGTGACTATTCTAGGTCATTCAATATCCCAGAAAGGACTGCAAGTGGACCCAAATAAGATATCCATCATCCAAAGGGTCCCATCTCCACAAAAATAGAGGGATGCCAAAAGTTTTCTAGGTTTAGTTGGATACTATCAGAGATTTATAAAAGAATTCATCAAGTTAGCTTCTCCTTAATTTGGGTTATTGGCCAAAGAATTAGAATTTTTATGGTAAAAATTATGTCAAGATGCCCTAGATACCCTGAAGGACAATTTGACCACTGCACCTATTCTCCGAGGACCAAATTGGTCCCTTCCTTTCCATATACATGCCGATGCCTCTCACAAAGCCATAGGAGCAGCTTTAGGCTAGATAGGTGACAAGTTACCTTATGCCATTTACTTTATGAGTAAGAATATGTCAAAAGCTGAATTGAACTACATAGTGACTAAAAAGGAGCTCCTGGCTATTGTGCATTAATTGAACAAATTTAGGCATTACATTATAGATTACCAAACATTTGTACATACTAACCATGATGCAATTAAATACTTGATGAATAAACCTAATGTGAATGCGGATATTATTATATGGTTACTTTTATTACAACAATTTGATTTAACTATTACTGATAAGCCTCGAAAGGAGAATGTTCTTGTATATTTTTTATCTAGATTAACTTTTCCTATAGGGGAGAAAGGAATGGTTGATGATCAGCTACCGGGTGAAAACTTATTTTCCATTTCAGTTCTCTCTCCATGGTTTGATGACATATCAAACTACTTGGTGTCTACACAGTTTCCATCAAACTTTTCCTCCAAAGAGAAAAGCAAGATTGTGAGGAAGAGTGCCCCATTCACTTGGATTGGGGGCAACGTCTTCAAACTAGGCTCGGATAAAATTTTGAGAAAATGTGTCAGGGAGGAGGAAGTCTTGGACATTGTTTTGACCTGTCATGATGGGCCTTATGGAGTTCACTTTGCAGTTAAGAGTACATCATTGAAGGTGCTACAATCTGGTTACTATTGGCCCACTCTTCACTAGGATGTGAGGAGGTATACTAGTCAGTGTGATCGGTGCCAAAGGATGGGAAAACCTACCCCAAGGGATGAAATGCCTCTGCAACCTCAAGTTACTTTCGATCCATTTGACAAGTGGGGCATGGATTTCATTGGACCACTAACCCTCCATCCAGGAAAAAGAAGTACATCATTGTGTGCATTGATTATTTGACCGAGTGGGCTGAGGCCAAGGCCATCAAAGCAACAACATACAAGAAAGTGGTTGAGTTCTTAAGGGAAAATGCATTTTATAATTTTGGGTACCTTAGAGAATTGGTCACTAATCAAGGCAACCAATTTATATCTCTCACATCATTGAAAGTTTTTTAAGCCAACAAAAGATCAAACATAGAACATCCACTCCTTACCACCCACAAGCTAATGGGCAAGTGGAGGTGACCAATAAAGCACTGTATGGTATTCTGACCAAAGTGACTAGCAACAGTAGAAAGGACTGGGAAGATAGATTAGTTGAGATCACTTGGGCCTACAATACCACCTCGAAGACCACCACTGGATTCACTCCTCATGTGTTGGTCTATGGGAAGAAGGTCATGTTGTCCATTGAATTTAAATATAACACCTTAATAATGATAGCACAACTTGATCTATATCTCATCAGGGCATACCAAGAGAGATTTCTCTAGCTGAATGGGTTAGATGAGTTTAAATGTACGCACTTTTGCACACAGAAGTGACTCAAGTTCAAAGGAATATATGGCATGACAAGAACATAAACTACAAACAACTTCAAGAAGGTGATTGGGATTTTTTGTATGATTCCAGATACAAGGATTTTAAAGGAAAGTTAAGGACTAGATGGTTAGGGCCTTATGTCATAGAGAAATGTCATGATACTGGTTTAGTGTAGATGAGAACCATTGATGCAAAGGTTATTCCTTTACTTGTCAATTGGCATAGATTGAAGGTCTACAAGAAGCCCTTGTCAAAGCTAGAATTCATCAATGGCATCAGAAAGACAGTGATGGTAGTGAAGCAAGTCTCAACTTCTCCCCCATCAAGTCACTGAAAAAAGAAAAAAAGAAAGGGATAAAAAGATCTCTAGGTGAAAAGCTCTTTTGAGGCACCCAGAGCAAGTAGATAGGATGAAAACCTCTTGGAGATAGACTAGTTATTTTCAAAAAGAAGAAAAAAAAAAAAAAAATATAAATAATATTATATATATATATATAATATAAAAAGAAAAAAACTTTGAAAATGTTGTTTGTAGGTTAGTAGGAGAAGAATCAAAGTAATGAGAGAGGAGCAAAAGGACTAATACAGTTCATTTTTTCATTCCTCCATTCCATATTCTTCATCATCCCATCATTCCCTCCATTGATGAACTCATCTAGCTCAGTTTGCACGACTTCTGTGTTTTCTACAAGATTCCCTGAAAACCTACAGGATGATCCTGTAGGAATTACAATGGCTTGGAAATCCCAAGGAATCTGACCCTAGAGCAAGGGGATGACTTGCTTGTGTCAAAAAAGTAAAATGTTTTACTTCACCACCTCATCACCATGCCTCTCACCACCATGATTACCCGTGCATTCATCCAATAACTCAGTTTCAAAAGAGATCATATTTTTCAAAAAAAAAAAAAAGGGGCAAGGACAGAGGACAAGGGGACAATAATTGAAGGCTATATGTCTCACCTAACAATCATTAGACCCCTTCTCTACCCATGAAAACAATCCTCATGCTCCAGAATTAAAGGAAAGAATAAAAATTTAGGGGAGAGGCAGCTACAGGACACGCTATAGGTTTCCTATAGGAAATCCTGTAGCAGTGTATCCCACGAAAAGAGATTTCACAGGATGCAATCATCTTTAGCATGGAAATCCTATGAAGCTCCTCCAAGGCTTAGCAGTAGTAGCAGGATCATCAACATCACCCTCCAATACCTGTATATCAAAGAAAAAGCATCAAAGGAGGCCAAAAGAAAAAACATATGTAGCAAATACATAGCAGGGACATCATTCTCCAACAAGCAGTATCATCAAGGCATCTTACCCACAGGTATGTCATCTCGCTTAATCTCTCTCAGTAGCATAATATGATAAAAAAGTGTAGGATTGTGTAAGATTTGGTTTTATAAGAAAAGGTGGCTAGTTAACTTCGCCACCTTTAGCAAGTCAATGAGGAGCATACGGTTAGTTCACTACACATGTGGCAACGAGAAAATTAGGAGAAAAAGGAGATGAGGCCAAAAATGGTTAAGTTACAGCTGACCATCGTGGGAGATGATTACGAGGTAAGCAGGAATGATGAAGTGGTAGTGGGACCAATGGTCCAAAAGTGGGTGCTTGTACTTTGGTCGCCAGCACACCATCCCATACAATCACCCATATTAGGAAATAAAACATTGATTCCCATGCATAGGAGGCATCCGCAATCTCGAGGATACATCGAAGAAAGGTTGCTCTCGACTCTTGAAGTAGTCTCTATAGGAAAGACAATGAGTAGGTTTTCAGTGTAGGAGCACCTACAGGATCCTATAGGAAAAGCTATAGGATCCTACAGGAGAATCTATAGGATCCTACAGGAGAATCTACAGGATCCTACATGATCCTACATGAGAACCTATAGGATACAGAGTAGTCATCTATAGGATTAACAGTGGGCACTGAGAAAGGAAAAATCAAAGGTTGGCTCCATCAAGCAGTAACTAGGAGGTAGGAGCTATGCCTTCCCACATTTTCCAAGTTAAAAAAAAATATAGAAAAACCTTCCATTTGGTTAAGGAGATTGCAGCCCAGGGGAATTATATACAAAATTGTCATTTAAAATCTCTCACCCATTACAATCTGGAATTAGACCCTTACAAGCATTCACAATCATGAGAGGAAAAATGACAGGGGGATTTAATAAGAGGGAACCCACAAACACAGTGAGAATTCATCAACACCCTCCTGTAGTAGAGATCTTCACAACGCACAATTGGATGGGTTTCTTTGAAAAATGATGGGATACGTTGATGAGGTGGCCAGAGACTTTTCTCTCTCACTCATACCACTAACCAGGACTCATGCCATTACTGTGGTGAAACGACTCTCAATATAAATCACCCCTAAAGTCATAGGAAGAATCACCACACTTCCTTTAGTGTTGCCTTGGGGAAAGGAAGATAAGGGTAACATCCAACTTGCAAAGAAGAAATTCTTTCTGGAAGGAGATGAGGAAATGGAGGACAAAAATGGGGCCAGGAGAGAAAGCCTTCCATACCCTTTGAATGAAATCAACTACCACCTCATGAAGTATATATCACATGAAGGAAGATACACTGTGGTATATGGATACTATTTCAGGCTTCTCTAAGAACTAAGTTTTGGAGAAGACACACCTCCTCAAAACAGACTAAGCATACGATAATTTCTTCTTCAATCGGTGACAGATATGAGCATCAAGGTGCAGGAAGGAAAACATCAATAGCTAGACCATCATGGGTTAATCAAACTTATCCTAGAAGATTCCCTCCAAAACCTAAGACTCCCTATTACATGGAAAAATTTCAGAGACATGGAGGAAGATGGAGAAATAAAAGCTCTTGAATATGAAAAAAGACCCATTGCTAGTGAGAGGGATGAAGAGGAAACAGAGGAAGAAGAAGAGGAAGAAAAGGAGGAGGAAAGTGATGAAGAGACAAAGGAAGATGCAAAATAAGAAATTGATGAACATAGTGAGTAACTGGAGGGAAAAGAAGAAGAGAAAGACAAGGATGAGAAGAAGAATGGAAAATAGGAAACAAAGGCAAGGAAGAAAAAAGGTCTACAATTCAAGGAAAATTGGGGGAATAACCACCAAGGTTATCTCCATAACCCACTAAGAAAGAGGCAACATCTGTTCTTACTACCCCAAGTACACCTATCAAACAAAAAGGGAAGAGGCAGAGACAAACCCCATTGTAATTTAGGACAAGAAAAAGTACAAGGATCAGGAAAGGAAAAATTCAAACACCCACAAAAGTTCCTATTGTCATTGAAGAATAAAAAAAGTAGCAAGAAAAGCTAGCTCCTCTTATGAAAAATCAAGGAGAAGGATCATTAGGAAAAGCCTCTCCTAGATCTTCGATCACTTATATTAGGAGGCCTATCACTAGGTATGCCTCATCCAAAGGAAACCATCCCCCTACAGAAGACACAAAAGGACCTACAGGAGGCAGAGGCCATCCTATAGGAGTCTCTGCTAAACCTATAGGAAAATAAAAAAATGGACCAAGAAGGGATCTTTCACTAAGAAACAAAGAAGGAAGATCCAAAACTGAGGGAACCTAGTCCTCAACCCAACCTTGACTCTTACTACAGGATCATTGAAGGGGGTAGGGTCATTCCACAGAAATTTTCCATCCCCTTATTCTTTGAGCTTAAAAAGAAAAGGGCAAGAACATATAGGTGGATGCAAATTGTCAAATCTATAGGAGTGGAGGATATAGGCCACATGGAGGAGAAAGTAAAGGAGATGGGAAGAGAATTGAGCAGCATAAGGGACATAGAGGCAATGATGAAATATCAGTTGGATGCAGAGAATGCATGGCTAAGGGGATAGTTACAAGAGATAGAAAGTCAATTGGCATCCATGACTAGTTTATCCTTAGAGGCAATCCAATGTAGGATGCCAACAAAGTTCTATGCATAGTATCTTAAGGAACAATGGCTACGGTTCCAGTGTAGGATGCCAGTAAAATCATATGCATTGTATCTTAAGGAACAATGGCTATAGTTCCAAATTAAGAATTTAGCACAGAGAGGCACTATGCCCTTCCAAGACTACGAACAATTAATTGATCTCTGTGATCAAATAACCTTCGAGGATAGAGCTAAAATGTCTGAGTTTTACCTACACAACTTGGCCCTAACATATTTGAATGTGTGGGACCCAAATTCAAAACTAGGGGACTAACAATTGATGGCCTTGGCATCATGGATGAATCATGAGGAGGCAAGATTTAGAGATGAAGAAAGTAATGGAAAGAGAAGTGACAAAACCCCTCATGATAAGAGATGAGCCATCAAATCCAATCATTGTCATCAACATCCACAACCATTTGCAAATGAACCTAAGCTTGCACCTAGGTACCTTGTTACCCAAGAGCAAGTAGTCACACACTTTGAGGACATGTTCAGATTTTTAGGGGATGACAACAACAAGCTTGCCAAAGGAGATGGAACACTTTTCCCTACAGCCTGAAAATTAGAGTACCATTCTCCTCAGAGAATGAGAGAGGCACTAAACAGAACACCCATGTACAAGAAAACTCTCCAAATACTCAAAGTCAATTGGATTGGCTTGAGGCTCAGTCCACCACTACTCTTAGGAATGTTGGAAGGAAGGAAGGAAGAGGAAGAGAGAAAGTAGTGATAGGAGATAGAGAGGAAGGCAAGATTTTATTCATAGGAAGAGGAGACTATAGCAGAAGAATGGGATGTCAAGGAAGCCACTAGAGCAATGAAGGACATGGATATAGATTGAGTTTCTCAGAGGATGAACAACACTTTCAGTAGGGGGTGATGATGAGCCTCATCATCGGGTAACTATATAGACCTTAATATACCTCCAAGATTATTTAAATCAACTCTTCTCATAATTCCTTACATTTCTATTTTCTTCATGTGTGGTTCACAGATACCCATGGTCACTGGGTAGCCACTATGTCCACTATAAGAACTGGGTAGATCGACCCCAAAGAGGATCACACCCCTCAGCCTATTTACTGACCTAACCCCAAGAGCTTTCGGGAATTGACCCTGTGACCTCCCAATTAGCGAGGCACTGATTTGACCGATTGAGCTAACACTTGCGGCTCATAATTCCTTACATATTTTGATTAATGAGATGAGTAAAAGTGAGATGTTATGCCTAGTGGACAAATTTGCGTTGATTGCAAGTTTTTCAGAGAAAATCATGGAAATTTTGGCTAATTAAGGCTAGAAAATTGAATGAGATAAGGAGGAGAGATTGTAGGAGATAGATCCTCCTCATTTACTCCTCACTCATTCGAATATTCCTCCATAAAATCACACTAGCTCAAAGTTGCAAGTAGCTGAGTCTTGAAGATCAAAAGGTAGTTGTGCCAGTTCATCTTGAGTTTGGGAGTTGAGCCTCCCCAGATTTAAGGAAGTCGTTGGAGACTTCAATTGTATAAATAAGAAGGCATAAAGCCTCATTAGGATTCAAATTTTTTATGTAAAATCACTAAGAATTTTTCGAGTTCAAGACTTGTGGGAGACATTGTTATGCAATTTTCTGATATGATAATGAGAATGAGAATTTCCTCGATCCAGCATTGAGTTGAATCAGAGGGCTAAAGTTGTTGTCTTTAGCATTAGTTCATTGTAAGTAGTTGTGGATTTGATTAGTTTTCTTCCATTTGTTCATTTCTTTAGCAGTAGCCTAGGAGGATAAAGGAATATAAAAAGCTGTTACTAGGTGGACTTTGCCTCACTCCTCCCTTCATCGACCATGGTTTGAGGAAAGAACTCCTCTGTAGCCCCAAAAAGACACAATTATGATTTCTTATGGAATTTAGGGTTTTTTGTTACTTAGGCCAACATTTTACTAGTTTTCAAGGATAGTATTTAATTTTCGTTTTTGATATCTTTAGCCTTACAATAGATCTCATAAAGGTTTCACATTATTCTGCAAGCTTTCCCATGCATGAAATAGGAAACTAGATAACGAAATTTTGTTTTTCTTTAGTTAATTAAAAATATTTCTTGTTTAACATGATTCATGGATAAATTTCAGTGATTGATGCATTGTAGGAGTTTCAACAGTGCAAAGAGATTTCATGACAAGCAACCCCATCCTATCCTCATCCATCCATGGTTATCACCTTTTTCTCCAGAATCCTAGCCATTCGCTTGCCTCATTTTTCCCACCATTCACCTTCCCTAATCCCTACACCACCTTCCAAATCCCTCTTCTTGCTTTTGGCCGGATCTTGTAGGAATACAATGGATCTAGAAGGAGCATTTAGACATTCTGTAGGTCGACCTATAGTGTCCTATTTTGATGCCGAATTGTGGAAAAAACACCTAGGAAGATAGGAGAAGACCCCTACTTTCCTCCCAAGCCATATGACCATTCAACATCATCCCTAATCCACCTGCCACACCACAAGAGAAGTTAGCATTCACATTTTCACACAAAAAAAGAAAAAAAGAAAAAAAGAGTTATTGTGTTCATTTACATGCACAACAATAGAATGTTTGGTTATTTCAGATTGCATGCTTAGGACAGTAGGGTTACACACATGTTAACTTAACATTCTTTTAAATCAAAGACTCTTAGCAGTAGTTAGATGAATGGTGGGCTTAAGCATTTGATTTCAGTCTTTTCCTTACTAAACTAGACAAAATTTCATTTAGTGTAAATTTCCCTTTTTCTCATTGGTAATCAAGCTTCTTTTGAATCAATAGAAGACTGGTTTGAAAAACCATAATGGTCTATCACTAGCTTAGCAGTGAAAAAGAGCGGACCCATAAAATATTCTTGTGTATACATCACTATCACCTCCAAGTTTGTACGAACCCCGGGTTTATAAAGTAAAGTTGGTAGCCCCAAGAGTTGCAGCATCCTTGATGCAATACTCATGCTCATCAGTAATTGCTGTGTATTTCTGGTCGTGGAAAAATCTTCTAAGATCGCTATATTGAAAGCTTGTAAGAAGAGTATCACAACAGAGGACACTTCCAAACTCTTCTTTGAATGATTATGGTGCATTTTGGGATCCCATAGACTAATATACCATATTAGGATAGCAGGTTCCTGAGCACATTATGGTGAAGCCTCTGGACACTATTTGACACCAAGCTCACCAAGTCAACTACCTTTCATCCCTAGACTGATGGCCAAATGGAGGTCATCAACAGGATGATAGTGCACATACTCTGCATGTACAACTACAAGAATCCTCGAACCTGGGATGAGCGTGTTACATATGTGCAACATAGTTATAATAGAGCTCTCCAAGCTTGAATGCTCGTAGTCCCTTTCAAGTGGGTCTAAGATTTCAACTGTTGTGTCTGATTCATGTTGCCACTCCTCAGGTGACTACACAAACAAAATCCACACATTTATCTTATGAGGTAGATAAAGTGGCCATATTTATTGAATACATCCAACACATCTGCTAGTAGGTTCACAACATCTTGGAGAAGTCAAATGCCCCATACAAGCAGTGACATGATCAACAACTGGTTGCACAAGTTTCATGTGGGTGACAAAGTCTAGTTGCATTTGTAGAAATAATGCTTTACCAGAGGCCATCGGAAGCTCAGACCACTCCGATATGGTCCTTATACCATTACCAAGGTTGTGGGAGACACTTATTTTGGGCTAAGCATTCCCCCATTCCTTGGTCTTCACCTAGTGTTCAATGTGTATTGCCTTCGACCATACTTCCCACCATTACTTGCCACATCGGACATTGTAGAACAACTCACACCAGCAAAGTTAAAGCTGGACTACATGGAACATGCCACAAATGATCGGATTGTGGACACATAGGTCAAGATCACTTGCTAGCAAAATATCCAACTATATCGAGTTATCAAAGCTGGCCTACTCCTGCACCAAGGCAAGTGGCTCACTAGGGACCAAGTTCAATGGAAATTTCGTCACCACATGGAGGCTCTACACACAATGGGGAACATTTGTTCCTAAGAGGGGAGCAATGATCTAGATGGTTATAGGTGGCCACCCACCTATTCCACCTAGACCTCCAATAGATTTCAATCGTTTCCTTATTTATTTCAGAATTTACTATTTTTAGTAGTTTTGATACCCTAAATGGCATTTTTTGAGCTTCGTTGCAGGCCCATTGCCATGGGAAAGGGCCCTTGGAAAAACCTTTAGTACTCGGAGCGACCTTTCCAATAAGGTATCGTACGTGCCAAATAGAGATAATATGACCAAGTTACAACCCCGAGAAGTTGGCTGCCCAACTAACCCCAACACGGCCCATAAACTCTTGGTGTTTCATCTGCTAGGTTAAGGTTTTGGTTGTTTATGTTGTTCTCATGTTTTTAATAATAAATACACCCTTGAGCCTCATTGTAACACAGTTCAGATGCATGTACTGTTGGACCTCTATTTTTCCTTCATTTATATCACCTTTTACTTGAAATCCCTCATGCTTTTGTTTAAATTGAATTGTCATTGTCATAGTTTTGTGCATTGTCAAAGACAATAAGTAAGTATTTGTTATTCGCTTGTTTTAATGAGATTTAAACATTAAAAGCATCATTAATGATAGTTTGTGTGTTTGCAGGTTTATGGAATTGATTATATGTCTATTCTAATATAGGCCAAGTTCCCGCACCACACATTCTTGCACTAGTACCAATAGGATTCCTGCACCAACATTCCTACACCAGCATTGCAAATTAAAAAGTCTGCTCAAAATCCGCATAATTTCTAAATGGCCATGTTAAACCTTGGTTTTTATGCAAACGGAGGTGAATTATGGAAATCTGAGAAAATCGGTTTTTCGAAAATATAACCAATTACCCATAACTGAAACTGTTTCCTGAGATTCAAAGTATTCCAAAAGTTACGAATAGGTGTTTGAAGCACTTTTATAAAAAAGATTGTTTTTTCCAAAATTCTAGAAAACACAATCAACAGGTTTCTAGACTACCAACTTTTGCCTCAATTTTTGTACAGATGAAGGTAAATAAAGATATTTGGTGACATGGGTTTTTTTCCCAGTATAGAAAATTGACTAAGCTCAAAATGGTTTTCCAAAATTCATAATGGTTGAGGAGATAAGAAGGGTGCTCTGGAGGTAGTTTATTAAAATTGCCAAATTTTCTAGAATTCTAGAAAAATCCCAGAATTGGAAAATTCGTATTAAATCTTTATTCTTTTAATAAGGGAGTGGTTGTACTATTATACTATGTAATTAGAATTGGTTTGGATTCGATCCCCATATTCCTTGCAAAGGAACAACTTGTTTTAATCACTATGAAAGCTTATAAAAGTAGGAATGATGCACGTAGAAAGGAAGGATGGTGGAGGAGCTACACTACAACAGTGTTATTGTAACTTTATTTCGTTGGTATCACCCTCATTCTGGGCTGGGTTTGAATTCACTATGTAAATTTCCTTATTTCAAAATGTAATGTAAAAGGAGCTGCGCCATGTTTCATTTATCCCACATTTAAATTTCTATTTGATGCACTCATTTAGCTATTGAAGATTCTTGTTTCTTAATAGGGAAATGAGCTGGTTGGCTAGGGCCCAGCCAACCCAACTCGTTTACCCCTTTCGTTTTCATTGCATGAAAGGTGTGTTAAATTATTTAATTGCAGAAGTGTGGCATAAATTAAGTTCCTTTTCTT
Organism: Pinus taeda; assembly: GCA_000404065.3. Taxonomy (NCBI): domain Eukaryota; kingdom Viridiplantae; phylum Streptophyta; class Pinopsida; order Pinales; family Pinaceae; genus Pinus; species Pinus taeda. The sequence goes on from APFE031164320.1 coordinate 372,154, forward strand.
CGCACACATGAATTTCAGTTTCTATTAAGGTGTGAACGGATCCGTTTGTGTGAAATTTAATTTCAGTTCTTTTATTTTTGCAATTTTCTTTTCTGATTTTCTTTCACTGGATTGAGTAGGGAGTCTAATCTTGCACTAGTGCACATTGGTTTCCTATACTGCATTCTTACATAGTTCATTTTACAACAATCATCTCATTCTTTTCCCTTACACAATTTAATTTCTTTCTGCAAACATTGTCGAGATTATACGTAAGTGTCTTTGGTATTAAAAGTTAAATTCCTAAACTATTAAAGATGACTTCATAAAATGCACGAAAAAATTGTTGCATAATCTTAATTTATTTATGAACTTTACAGTTTCTAGGGAAAGGATTGAAAGTTATCATAGTGAACTTTATTTTCTAAAGTAGGATCTCATTTCATGCAAAATACCTTTGGAAGAATTTGACTTGCTTTAAGTTTTCAAATCTTGTTCTTGTTTCAATTGTTTATTTACATTTTGCAAGGTTTATTTAATTAAAAGCATTTCCTTTCATGTGAAAGTGATTTCTAAAGTATGCTTACATTTGCAATTTATTTTACAGTTAACACGCTTCTTTATTTTCTCGAAATCAATAACTTGGTGTAGGAAGCTCCGTTTTGGTACAAGAACCAATGTCTTGTCACAGGAACAGAGTGCTCTAAGCCTTTTGGCTTTGAGTCCCTACATGAAGACATAAGTCTTCAGTAAAAGTACAAAGTATACTTTTAACACAAAGTTATGTGCCTGCAAAAGTGCAAGTAAATTGTAGTATTGTAGGAACGACCAGTTTGAGAAGGAAAATTGTTAAAAGGTAGGTTTTTTGAAGGGCCCACTTGTTGAAGTTTCCAAGTACTCTATTGAAGATAAACATAGCATTTCATTTCAGCAATCAAGGTTGTTTACAATAGTGTGAGAAATTCCTTTTATTTCTTTGCAAAGTACTTTCTTTTTATTCTAGTTTCCAGAATGGTGTGGTTTCATTGAATTAACTAGTATAGGCTACCGAGGTCCTTCTCTGGCATTTCCAGTGTTTCACCTCTAAGTTTATGAACTCCTAGATCGAAAATTAAATGTTAGGTTGTTTGTTAAGCCTCACATTTTGGCGTCGTTGCTTGGGAGGCGCCTAAGGGATTGATCTTGGTAACCTGTTGCATTTTTGTTTTCTCTTTATCTATTTTTATTGCAAATTCTATTTGTTTAGAATTGATTCTTTGAGTTTGTTTCTTTCTTGCATTCTTTTTTTAAGGTTTTTTTTATTTCTTGGGTGTTGGGATAACCCCCCCGCCCCCTATCTATTCAACCACATTCTAACAAGATACACCAATTAGCTTGTTGAAAATAGAGAAATGGTATTTTGATATATTTTCAATGAGGAGTTTGAGGCTAATATCAATCATCCCATGCACCTATTTCACTAATCAATTGGCAAGAAAAAATGAAGGAGTCTCTAAGTAGTACATGGGGAACCTATTTTCATTTGGTAAGAAATGGAAAACATTGTTACTTTTGAATTCCCTATCAAAGATCCAAGAGTGGCACAAATGCATAGTATTCCCCCATCTGCACTACCAAAATTTCATGGTTTGAAAAATGAAGACCCAGATACATTCTTGTTTGAGTTTGAAGTACTTTGTAGAGGATGTGGCTATTGTACTAATCATCAAAGGTTGCAAGTGTTTCCTTTTATGCTAAAAGCAGGAGCTCTCCAATGGTTCATGAGCCTTGGTGGGAACTGCATTTAAACATGGGAAAACATGAAGAATGTATTCTTGGAGAAGTATCAAGACTATTTCCATGCCGGTGAAGATATTTTTGGTATAACACAAGGGGAAAATAAGATTTTGACGGATTATGTGGAGCGATTTAGATACAAAGTCCAAAAATCAAAACATAAGAATTTGGGAAAAGAGACCCTGAAAACACTCCTACTCAAAGGAATAAAAGATGAATTTTTAGAATCTTTAAATCTTAAAGAGCAGGGAATGTTTCTCTCTTACCATATGATGATTTTTGTAAAATGTGCATTAGTTATTCAAGAGGAATCTCCATGTTTGGTAAGAATTCTTGAGAACCTTCTTCTCAATTTTTGAAATCTACTACAAAAATAGGAGCTACAAAATCTTGTCTAAATTTACAATTGGATGATTTGTATGAAGAAAAAATGCAATGCAAGGAGGATCTTTCAACAAATTACTTCCCATCTCTGCTAGGGTTACAACAAGTATTCAAGGAGTCAAGTAAGGAAATAAATCGACAACCAGGTATAGCTCAAAATTTTCCATCTTTTAACACTTGGAATATTATTTATTGTCCTCAACAGGTTCCTCGACAGATCTATAACGGTACAATTCCATGAAATATTTATAATCATCCTCCAATTCAATACCTGACCTTATGGCCACATTGGACCTCTCCCTCGAGTCATATATTCCCACAACCTCAAGGATGGTTTGGAGCCCCCTCTCTAGGGCAATTCCCCATGCAAACTCCATTACCTATTCCACAACAATTACAATTTGTGCCCTACGAACCACCATGTTATCCTTCTCTATGGTCCCAATCATTTGTGCAACCAAATCCTAATTTTGATTATCAAGTTGCACATCAATTTAAAACACGTATTTTTTCTACTGACTCCCCTACTGAATGTAATACCATATATTTTAGAGAGGGGAGAGGAGTGAATTTAGAAACATCCCCTATTACCACATAAAATTTACCTCAGGAAGAAAATTTAATCCATAAACCATTAGAGGAGCAATCTATGATTGAAAATTGTTTGAAAACTATTGTTGAGGCTCACAAAGAAGAAAACCCTAGAATTTTCCTTAACCATCCTTGTCAATTTGAAGAGAGTAAATGTCAAGTTGTGGAAGATTTTTACGAGTTGGAGAATCATCAAAATGTGGATCTCACTAAATCCTAGTTTCAAACAACCATAAATACACAACATTCCCTCATCATTCGACACCTCTTGGTATCGTACCAATCAAAGGAATTGGATTCTCACACTTTGGTATGTATCGAAGTTTATTATTTAAAACTATGTGTGAGTATATTTAGCATTTTGTTACGTATATGGCTACATTGGAAGTATGCCTACACTTAAAGACAAACTTCCCCTCTTTAAAATATGGTAGGGTAATGAATAAAGATGCCATCTGAAATAAATTGTATAACAACACTCTTAAAATTGTGATTCCCTAAAGCATAACTTTTGAAGTTTCTATTGTTATACACTCTCATAGGTAGACTTGTCAGAAGAAATTCACTCTTAATGCCTCATATTTTATAAAGTGACTTTGATTATTGACCAATGACTATCATCTAGAATTTTTTTTAAGGCCCTCTTTGAAGGTATTGAGGAGAATCCTCCTATGGTGAACCATGCCTACAAAAATATGACAAGTTTTCACAATAACCTTGGCATGATCAATTTGAGGAATTTTTTTTTAGTCATTATCTAAGATGTTTGATTTAAAATGAGTCTTCGGGATAGAAGGACCAACCAGTAAAGATTAGTAATTATAAACTTTTCATGCCATCCCACACTCTTAAGGAACAAAATCGCCTCCCCAACTATTAAGTAACCTATTTAAGGTTGATCATAATCAGAGTTATATAATATATATATATATATTATTATAATATATATATAGTATATATTATATATATATATATATAATATATATGTATTTATATATATAGATGATAGATAGGTAGATATATATATAGATAGATAGATATACTTATTTATATTTATATTAATTGATGGATAGGAGGTCTCATTACGAGCTGGCCTACCATGGTCATAGGTACTAACAAGAATGACATTACCACTATTCGTCACCAAGCCAAGGTAATGAATTTCAGTTGAGAAGCTGGAGGACAAGAGGTCCCATCATGAGCCGACTTGTTCATTCTTGTTATTTCTAGTGAATGGAACTGTCGTTAGCTGGTTACCAAGCCAGGACAGTGGCCTTCAATTAATTTCAAAACAAATGTAAATTATTTTGAAGCAACTATGAATCTATATCTAATGGTTGGGATACAAACATTTCATGGGTTAAAAGGCATCCCTATCGAGGCTATTGATGCCTGCTGGTAGTAGGGCCATGCCTGTGGTATTAAAGTTAACTTTACAGTATGATTTACTTGGTTGATTTTGTCTCTCTTGAATTCATTATCATATCTCTTTGAGAATGGCTTTAATGATCCCTTTGGTGTTATGCCTTGGAGTTCTATCTTTTTGGAATGATTTTTATGGATGTGGGACCCTTAGTGCATGTGATTCACTTTTCTTGAACAAGAGGAGATTTAGCTATATGCTGGGTGATGGTAATATGGTCATTGTGGGAAAGAATTATTATGATTACTCTTAACACCATAGCTTTTAAATCATGTCACTCATAATTACAATGAGAATATTCAATTAAAACTTCTGATCAAGGATGCCCTAGATATGTTTATAGAAATTTTAATAAGTTGGTTGTTTTATTCAAGTAATAACACCATCCTTGCAATTTAGTATTCCCATGGCAGCCTTTTTTTTAGATTTCCTTGAAATCAATTTAAACAAATAAAGAGTCAAACAAACACTCTATTTTTAGAACAAGCTTTATTTAGCGCAGGAAATATGATCACACAAAATTGTAGGAAACATCATTACAAATGCGCATAAATGTTTTTAATCTTGTTTTTTGCGAGAGAGCGACAATATGACAATTGATTTCCTTTCATGAGGACATGCAAGAAGGCCAGCATGGGGGGATGTTGGGCCTATGTTTTGCCTCCATTTATATCACCTTTTACTCGAAATCCTTCATGCTTTGTTTATTTTAAATTGTCATTGTCATAGTTTTGTGCATTCTCGGAGATAATAAGTATTTGTTATTCCCTTGTTTTAATGAGATTTAAACATTAAAAGCATCATTAATAACAATTTGTGTGTTTGCAGGTTTACGGAATTGATTATATTCCTATTCTAATATAGGCCAAGTTCCTGCACCATATATTCTTGCACTAGTACCGGTAGGATTCCTGCACCAACATTCATGCACCAGCATTGCAAATTAATAAGTCTGCTCAAAATCCGCATAATTTGTAAATGACCAAGTTTGACCTCAGTTTTTATGCGAATGGAGGTGAGTTATGGAAATCTGAGAAAATGGGTTTTTCACAAATATAACCAATTATCCACAACCAAAACCCTTTCTTGTGATTCAAAGTATTCCAAAAGTTACAAACAAGTATTTGAAGCACTTTTATAAAAAAGATTGTTTTTTCCAGAATTCTAGAGAACACAGTCAACAAGTTTCCACACTGCGAACTTCTGTCTCGGTTTTTGTGTAGGTGAAGGTAAATAAAGAAATTCCGCGACATGGGTTTTTGTCCCAGTATAGGAAATTCACTAAGTTTAAAATAGTTTTCCAAAATTCATAATGGTTGAGGAGATACGAAGGGCGCTCTGGAGGTAGTGTATTAAAATTACCAAATTTTCTAGAATTCTAGAAAAATCCTAGAATTGGAAAATTTGTATTAAATATTTATTCTTTTAATAGGGGAATGGTTGTACTATTATACTATGTAATTAGAATTGGTTGGGATTCAATCCCCATATTCCTTGCAAAGGAACAACGTGTTTTAATCATTATGAAAGATTATAAAAGGAGGAATGATGCACATAGAAAGGAAGGGCGATGGAGGAGCGATGCTACAATAGTGTCATTGTAACTTTCTTTTGCTGGTATCACCCTCATTCTGGGCTGGATTTGAATTCACTATGTACATTTGCTGATTTCAAAATGTAATATAAAAGGAGTTGCGCCATGTTTGATTTATCCCGTGTTTAAATTTCTATTTGATGCGTTGATTTAGCTGTTGAAGATTCTTGTTTCTTAATAGGGAAATGAGCTAGTTGGCTAGAGCCTAGCCAACCCAACTCGTTTACCCCTTTCGTTTTCATTACTTGAAAGGTGTGTTAAATTATTTAATTGCAAAAGTGTGGCTTAAATTAAGTTCCTTTTCTTGCACATGAATTTGAGTTTCAATTAAGGTGTGAACGGATCCATTTGTGTGAAAGTTAATTTCAGTTCATTTATTTCTACAATTTCCTTTTCTGATTTTCTTTCGCTGGATCGAGTAGGGAGTCTAACCTTGCACCAGTGCACATTGGTTTGTTGTATTGCGTTCTTACATAGTTCATTTTACAACAAGCATTTCATTCTTTTCCCTTGTGCAATTTAATTTGTTTCTGCAAATAGTGTTGAGATTATACGGCAATATCTTTGGTATTAAAAGTTAAATTCCTAAAACAATTAAAGATGACTTCATAAAATGCATGAAAACACTGTTGCATAATCTTAATTTATTTATGCACTTTACAGTTTCTAGGGAAAGGATTGAAAGTTATCATAGTGAACTTTATTTTCTAAAGTGGGATCTAATTTCATGCGAAATACCTTTGGGAGAATTTGATTTGCTTTAAGTTTTCAAATCTTGTTCTTGTTTCAGTTGTTTATTTACATTTTGTAAGGTTCAATTAATTAAAATCATTTCGTTTCGTGTGCAAGTTATTTCGAAAGTATGCTTACATTTGCAATTTATTTTACAGTTAACATGCTTCTTTATTTTCTCGAAATCGATAACTTGGTGTAGGAAGCTTTGTTCCAGTACAAGAACTAGTGTTTTGTCATAGGAATAGAGCACTATAATCCTTTTGGCTTTGACCCCCTACATGAATACATAAGTCTTCAGTAAAAGTACAAAGTATACTTTTCACATAGAGTTATGTGCCTACAGTAGTCCAAGTAAATTGCAGTATTACAAGAACGACCAAGGTGAGAAGGAAAATCGTTGAAAGGTAGGTTGTTTGAAGGGCCCACTTGTTGAAGTTTCTAAGTACTGTACTAAAGATAAACATAGCATTTCATTTCAGCAATCAAGGTTGTTTACAACAATGTGAGAAGTTCCTTTTATTTCTCTGCAAAGTTCTTTCTTTTTATTCTAGTTTCTAGAATGGTGTGGTTTCATTGAATTAACTAGTATAGGCTACCGAGGTTCCTCTTTGGCATTTCCAGTGCTGCGCCTCGAAGTTTACGAACTCTCGGATTGACAATTAAATGTTAGGTTGTTTATGAAGCTTGACATCTAGCCACCACATCTCTTCTCAGAGCTAAGATATCATCACTCGAGCTAGTCTTATTTCCATTTTGTTTGTAAGCATATTTCAGTATTTGATATTAATGAAATGAAGTGCTATTTCTTGTGCATATTTGTATTTATGGTTATATCTGTAATTTTTTGTGTTCCTATTTAAATTTAGATTATTGAAAAAGTAAAAATAGACTTATAGATAAAAGAAAACTGAATAGTATAGAAATTTATTGAATAATTGTTTGGTGATTATTTTTCTTCCTTCCATTACAGGTTTCTATGCAGTGGGTGACTTTTCTAACTTCATGGTATACTGAAATTTTTCTAAAGGAAAGACATATTTTTATGTCTAATTTGGAAACATATCAACCACATAATTACCTTCCTTTTAAGATTCACTTCATTCATAAGGTTCCATATTATTTTTTCTCAATCAAACCTTCAACCTTTCCACGTATCAAAAATTAAATGAGTTAAGATTAGACAATATAGGTTAAAGGGATGTCTGCACTTGACAATTTGAAAAGTCCATGAAATTAAAGACTAATGAAGATACTAAAAATCACAACCACATTACCTTATACCAAAGTTGTAGATGGAAGTAAAAGTTTTAAGTTTTAATAAAATCATTGTCATTTTAGGTCACATGACCAAAATGAAGTTGATGTGTTCCAATCCAAGCTACAACTTTGACATGAGCATCTGCAAAGAAAAGAAAAATATTGGAATCAAGAAGTATTGATTTTGGTTTCAATTTAGAATCCCCCAAATTAAAATATTTAGAAAGAAAGAATATAATTTAATGAATTCAATGTTTTCCTGTACCTTCTTTACAACAAAACATATAATATATACCCCTATCTAGTGCAACATTCTTTCTCTTCATGTTAGAAAATAAAATCTCTAACCACATATTGTTGGCAAAAAATGAACATAATCAATAATGGGGAGATCACCCAATCAGGGCCCCAACTAGGTCCTTATACGTTTGAGATGGTGATTATGAGTAGTTCAAATAGGTCTAGTTACCCCTCACTCTCCTTTCCAACTTGTGATATTTCTTATTACTTATCAACAAGAAGAGAGATTGGTTTTTCCCCTCTACGACATGCTTGCACGAGAGCAGTCCTTAAACTAACATAACTGCTCAATTAAGTCACCAATGCAATTACTCCTATGAAAGGAGGCTTCCAAAAATGCTTCCTAAATGCAAATGTAAATTAATCTAGGATGAAAAAAGAAAAGAATAAATCTTAATCTATCTCAGTTAGGAAAGGAATAGTCCTTATGCTAATCAAGAGCAAGATAAAACAAAATTTGGACCAACTTGAATCTATACTAAAATGGGAAGCTAACAGGCCAAGGAATAGATCCAAGACCTATCAGTTATTCAAATGAATATGCACCTACAACGAAATGATAAACAATTATTAGATTTGTTTTGTACACACACTTAAATCCAACTAAAATGAATTCTAAATCAACAATATGATTGCATTAAGGAAATAGTGCTCATATTACAATCACAATGAAAACAAAGATAAGTGTGCCATCAATAGTTAAAGAGTTACTAGTGGGGACATGCATCTCTATTTGAATTCATTTTTCAACTTTATATGGATCAAATCCATCTTTTTTTGTATCCCAAGGGAACCCAACAACCCACGTGACACGTAGCTACTAGTAAACCTCTAGGGTTCTACAACTTGTTCTCATATTCATAAAATGGGTCACAACTAGGGGGTTTTGAACCTTGGATCTCTCAGTTTTCACATATTTAACATTACTTCAATCACCAATTGAGCTACCATGCTAGGACATATTAGATCCATCTCGAAAAGATAGTTTTCCAATGATTTAAATAAGTAACTAATTAAATTAAATTCAAAATAGTGCAAAACCTAATATCATAAACTTATCTAGATCACTAATTGAATCAAAATTGAATTACAATGAAGGTTATCAATCAACATTTAACCCATACAATAGTATACAAAAGTTTCAGGTTAGATAATAGCTTTATGAATACATAAAAATCCAAAAAAAATCATGATGGCATAAAAATTTTAGAGTTGTAATACATCTCTCAGATCTAGTCCAAAATCTTCAATTTTCTCCAAGGATCTGACCCTATAGTAGTGTAAAGTGTTTCTTCTTTTCAAAATTTGGAACCTATTTTCCTTTTCCAAACTCTTATTTATAATTTATAATTAAAATCCCAAAAATGAGAGTTATTGAAATATGGTTAAGTGAAGATTTGAGATTATATATCTTTGGTTGGAAAATCCCTTCATTTTCCTTTATTCCTCCAATTCCATTACCCAAATATTCCCAGGCCTCATCCTCTCCAACAAGCTCTGTGAAAAAATCATCCAAAAACTTAATTAAAAAACAATTAAATTTATACACAAATCCCATAATACAAAAATATCTAAACAAATTTAGAAATTAAAATGTAATTAAATAAAATGAGATCTATCCTTTCCACTACACCCTACAAAAATTTCTATGGCAAAAATGTAATATGAAATGAATTAGTCGTAACGAGAAACTCATGACGAATTCCTCAAAGCAAACATTAGTTGCAAATTGAGAGTCTTAATTTCTACTAATTTTTTTGGGTAGAAAATGACTAGATCTAGTCAAATAACCACTGCAATATTTTTGTTATTGAAAATAGATTTCCAGAAAGCCCTCTTTTTCCTCGTGTGGTGGAGTAGAACTCAAGATATCGCTTTTTGAATTTGGGTGACCAAATTCCGTTCACAAAACAATCTAGGAATGATTTATTGTTAATTTTTTTTTTCACCTTTTAAACTTTAATAAATAAAAAAGTATTAGTTTAATTTAATTTTATGAAAATATATCAAAAATTAAAATACAATAATAATAGATTTATGAGTACATAATAATAAAACAAAAAATCATAATAGCATGAAATTTTTAGAGTTGGAATACATATTTTAGATCTAGCCTAAAATTTTTAATTTCCTCTGAGGATCTGACCCCTAGAGTAGTGTAAATAACTTGAACTTATTTTCTTTTTACAATATCTTATTTATAATTTACAAATAAAATCCCAAAAAGAAGAGTCGCTGAAAGATGATTAAATGACAATTTGAGATAAGATTTTTTTGGCTAGAAAATCCCTTGTTTTTCTTTTATTCCTCCAATTCCATTCCTCAAATACTCCTAGGCTTCATCTTCTCCAACAAGCCCTACAAAAAATCATCTAAAAACTTAATTAAAAATCAATTAAATTTACACACAAAACCTAGAATACAAAACTATCAAAACAAATTCACAAGTTAAAATGAAATTAAACAAAAATAACATCTCCTTTTCATTGATCCCTATACAAATTTCTCAATAAAACAAATAATGTGAAACGAATTAGGAATAAGCAGAAACAAGAAACTCCTGATGAATGGAATTTCTCAAAACAAACTCAAAAAGTTAATTTGTGTAGCAAATCCAAAGCCTTGGCTTCTGCTGAATTTTTGAAGTAGTAAATAACGATATCCAGTCAAACACTCGGTAAATAAAATTCCTCAAAACAAACTGTAGTTACAAATTCAGAATCTTGACTTCTGTGATTTTTGTGGTAATAAATGACTAGACGTAGTCAAATAACCACGGTTAGATTCTTCCCCTTAAAAAATAACTTTCCAAGGAGCCTTCACTTACCTTATTTTGTGGAATAGAAATCAAGACATTGCTTGTTAAAGTTGGGTAACTAAAAATGATTAAAGTTTGTTCCATTCATAAAAAATTATGGGCGTTATTTATTTATTTTTAAGTTTATTAAAATGGTATTAATTTTTTTTATGAAATAAATAAATATAAAAGAAGGAAAAGAATAAAATAGAAAAAGAGAAGAGATGAGAGGGCACATGAGGTTCATATGAGTTAAAGGATAGGATGAGGAGAGAAGGGGCCATGGAGATGGATGAGTGGAGGATGGCCCCCCTCATGAAATATTTTATTTAAATAAAAACGTGCCTCCCTTTCGACATGCCCAGGTCCTTGTTAAATGATATGCTCCCCTTTGTGATATAATACAAAGGCCCCCCTCCACGTCATTTTGAGAGTTCATCCCAACGGGATTCATTGGGGCACCAAAAGAAATCCCTAGGGTGACATTATTATCTTGGTTGGGATGGTTTTAAGTTAATATCTATCTATATATATGTTTTATTTATATTTTTTTGATGATGATGATGATGATAGTTAATGTCCGCTGAGACCAAATAATGATTTATCAGACCTAAAGACAAATTATTTATTTTGATTTAAGATTTTATTCCTATGCTCAAAAAGCTTGGAGAGAAGCCTCCCGAGATCACTATAATTTTGGCATTGTAAAAGGCTAGGAAGGTCAGTGTTGTAACAAAGGTTGTGAAATTGAGATCTAATGTGGTTGTATGCAGGGCACTCTAAGAGGAAGTGGTTTTCATCCTCGATGTCCTATTCTCACAAATTGGCGATCTTTCTATCCAGGCGTTTTAGGAACTACCCAGTGCCAGTTTCACTATGGAGCCATGAAGAAGTTCGTTCTAACTTTGCAATATAATTTCTTTTTGACAACGTTAGAATAGAGGAGATATTGTTTTATCTCAAGGCGTGGCGTTTGAATGACCTTCCTATAATAAACTTAATTTTTCTTTAGACGCTAATCTTCTCACACCCATAAATTTTCTTTGGAACTGTAGAAATAACAAATCTTAATGTTATTTATGTTTGCAAAGCACGTACTCATTAATATCCTATTATATTTAAATATTAATTTGATTTTAAATTAAAGATTAAATAATTATAATTAATTTAATCGTGACCGTTTTAAATTATAAATAATTAAAATTAAATTTAAATAAAATTTTATTTAACATAATTAATAAGTTTAGCAATTATATAAAATTAATTAATAATTAATTAATTAACTAAATTAATTATACTTACAAGTTAATTTAAGATAATTTTTAATTATTCAAATTAGTTTAGTAAATAATTAACTTAATAATTAAAAAATAAATTAATAAATTAATAAATAATAAAATAAATTAACAAAATTAATAAAAAAATTGAGTTTTAATCAATGATATGTTTCAAATTGTAAGTGAGAATGAAGTGAAACTTTAATAGTTGGAAAGTTGGTAGCAAAATGAAAGAAATGTAGATGTTAAAATGATAATCAAGAAAAAGACAGTAGTTCAAATTAGGCAAATTAAAGGATTCTAGGGGCGATATTAGCCAAAATTTACATGGAGGGCCCCATAAATTCAAAAGAAATTAAGGGGCTTGGTTAAGGCCTCAACACCACATAAAGACATTAGGGAAGCTCATATCACCTATCACAAATACTAATATCATTTACATTCTACTAAAAGGAACATAAAATGTATAATGCCCACACATGACCAAAAATTGAAAACGAGACTAGACGAGAGTTGGAATTACACCAAAAAAATAGCACATAAGGTATCTTTGTCATGAACTAGTATAAAATAGCCTATAAAGTCCAGATTAAGATGTATGCAGTTGTGGAGAAATAGTGAATCTTCTTATCTCACCAACAACCATATAATTTCTTCACACCTTTCAAAGGGTGCCATCTATTGATTCATTATTAAGTATGTGATACCATTGATTAATTTGAACCCTCAATTTTTGGCATTGTCACTTAAAATTGATTTTGGAACTGCAATTTGGATAACCTTTCCAATGTCTACTAAAATTCTTGAATTTTAAACATAATTCACTCTCATTTACTGTAATGCCAACGAGACATTTTTTAGATTGAAGCTTTTGAAATGCACTCAAATTTAGGGTAAAAAATTAGGCATAAATTACAAAAATAGAGTATAGATAAATAACATTTTACAAACAAGAGAGAGTAAAGAGACATATTGTTACAAAAATAGGAAGAACAATGACTATCTATTGTTAATCTTAGTGCGAAGTCGATAAAGAGCATACAGAAACACAAAATTCTATCTAACTCCTTACTTAAGAATGAAAGGTTAAAAATACTAGAAACATATGATGAATTACTTGTTGAATAAAATAGAGTAGTATTGCATCTATAAGTTCTAGCCTCGTACATACATTCTAGTGATGTTATGCCCCACGCAATAAACACCTAGCCAATTCGCACTGGAAAGACAAACCAACACTTTGAACCGATCCTGTGGGAGGAGGTAATCCGAGGTTTGTATATATAACATTTATCGCAAATAATGCAAAACAAACAAGACTACAACCATTAAGAAACATGTTCCAGTTTCTAATATTCAACTATCTAATACACAAAAAAGTTTAAAGATTTTTCTAGTAAAAATTGAACAAACCTTATGAAATAATTAGTCATCAAAACTAATCAAAAGTCATCATAGAACGTTTCTTCTCAAGAATCAAATAATTGAGATAGATATACATATCATAAAAAATCTACCAAAAACATCACTAAAATCTTATCATTTGATTGTCTATAAATCCATATACTAAATAGAGATTCAAAACTAGAAGTTGTCTAGCAAAGGTCAATGAAGAGTATTTTGCAAGTAGCCCGTATTTTGTAAATTCTACAAATAACTTTTGATTTCCTTAAAATAAAGTGAAGAGGTTTACTCAAGCTTGACCAATAATATCTCCACTTGTACAAGATAATATTTTAGATAAAAATCCATACAATTTTCCAAGTTAGGGTTTCAAAGAGTAATTTGAAAACAATAAATTTGCTAGAGATCAGTGAAGAAGGTGTGATTTAAATGGAAAGAAGCTAGCTATTAAAAATTATATGAATCAATTCTCCCAAAATATTAAATCTAAAAGAGGAAATACTTTCCGCACTCAAAGATACTTAAATATAGAAAATGGGAAAAATCGTAGTCCTGAAAATTATACCGAAATGGCAACAATTTCTTAACACTATCGATTACCAATTTACCAATTTTGAATTTTTCATAGAATTAGAAAGCACTAATAACTTGATTAAAGTAAAGATCATGTTTTTTACCTTCTTGATAGCTTGTCATCCATATATTAGAAGAATAAGAACCAAAAAATGGCCAAAAAGTTGATTTTCTAGTCCTCTTCTTTGGTTTGATGTACCATCCTCAAAGAACTAGACACAGATTTGAGCAAGACATCAATGATACAACAAAACCAAGGAAACCTTCCCCCAAATGAAGCTACCTAATTCGTAGAGGAAACCATGATGCAATGTTCTACATAATTCAATGTATGATCGTTAAATATAAGTGTAACACATGCAACTTATATATGATGTTGACCATCACAAACAAGTATAGCACATGCGCCTTATATCAATGGTGCGTGGTCCAACCAAAATTAAAAAAAGATAAATAAATTAACATATTTTAGACTACATTGGTGTCGTTAAATATTAATTACAAGGTGCACACCCCTCCTATGCATTTATTTCCAAACATGCAACTCATTAAATGTGTGGCCACACCTACATATTGTACACGTGCTCGTTACTAAAGGATTTGGATGGTAAGGAGAGAACTAGTTATTTTTCTTTGGATTTGGTCATTCTCCTAGTAGGGACATGATTATTGTAGTGAACTAGCCCATTCTTACTTGGACACTAAATTAATTGAATCAATGCCTTGAACTAGCCTGGATGCTTCAAGTGCTGGTGGACCTAGTTAAGGATTAGATGTGAAGTTTGCTGCCACAACAAAATTGTTGAAAAGTCTAGTGGAATATGTTTCAAGATGATGGAGGATTCCCTTTAACTTGAGAGCACTAGTTTAAACCGCAACTAGGGTGGGTTTGCTCCTCCTTCTACCCCCTCTTATTGTACAATACCAGGTGTTTATGCTCAGAGCATTCCCTTCTTGCCACCAACCCTACTAATACTCCACCATTTCTCTTTCACCTATTGATGACTCAATAGCAGATTCATCACATGCAACCACATGTGCAACATTTTGAACACCAGCTACCTGCACAGGATAAACAATACCAATTTGTTGATAAAGAAGTTATATAGAAAGTGTACTCGAGCTTTTTTACAAGGTTTATGGTGTTAAAGAAGCTCCCTTTATTGTTGAAATAGGAGCTTATTTGAATTCACACGAAGCAACACCCTAGCCTACACATTTTATGCCCCAAAAATTGACCACAACCCCAATAAGGGCACCTTGGGCACCATCTATATGAGCTACATTGCATTAAGGGTGACTAACAACATCATAAAATCTACAATGTGCTTCATAAGGTTATTAATTTTTAGTATTTTTTATAAGTATTTTATATTGAAAATTGAAATAAAAAGTTAATAAAATTTTTTAAAAATATAACTCACAAATTTGGTTTAAAATTCTTCTTTTAAGCTCCTAAGTATTTCATGCAAGCCAAGTTACCCCTTCCCACACTCAAATGTTTGTTTTCTTTTAGCATTTTTGCCAAATTTTTAATGTGAGAGAGAATTTACTCCCATGTTTTGATCCATGCATGATCCTTGATGTATCAATTAGCATTATACCTAGTTTTTGTACATGCACAAAGGCAAGTTACAAATTGTAGAGCACATTATATGCCTTTTTCATAGAACATTTGCTTAGGCAGAGTCTAGAGTCTAGATACAAATCAAGATTGAGAGCTCGTACCCTCATCGTGTTAGAGATCTTGAGAAATCTAGAGGCAACTAAATTAGGTTATTTCTCTTACTTTGATAATTGCTTGTGATGTATTTTTGCTTAACTTGATTAACTTCTTCTTTCACTTGATTATTATTAGTATTCTCTTCATAAAACAACTAGAAAACCATAAAGAACAATAAGCTAAAGGATGCAAGATATAGGCAATCAACCAACGCCAAAACCTCTCCACCTAAGAGGAAAACCCACAAGAATTCCTCTTATTATAGAATCTTCATTGACAAATTCCAAGTCCTATGGCGTTGGACCAAGACCCTCCAATACCAAGTCCCTTGATGAACTTTCCTTCTAGCAATTCCTTAACAACTACTGCAATTTCAACCTCTAGAAAATTCTTTTTCCCAAAAAATTCTTTTGCAAGTTTGAACAACATATTCTACTGCTACTTCGATCTCTCCAAAAAAATTACTATTTTATCCTTTCACATCTTTGACCTAGCTACAACTTCACAACTTCAATGCAAATTCACAACTTCGTTGCAACTTCAAAGCTTTGACGCAACTTCCCAGCTTCAATGAAACTTCACATCTTCAATGCAGCTTCACAGCTTCGATGCAACTTCAAAATGTCATCTTGCCCATTAACTGTAGAAACCCTAACACAAGAGAGGGAGAGAGAGGCCCAAAACTTCGATCTTGTTCTTCTTCTTCTTCCTTGTCCTTTTTCAGCTACTTTCTTGAGGATATCAAACTTGCTTCAGAGTGTGTCCAAAAGAGCTTGAGTTCCTTCTATAGGCTTTTGAGGGGTACAAATTACTATCTTTAGACAAAATTTTCCCCTTCATGTATGTTGGCTTTATCTTTTCACCATGACGAGGTCTTGGAGGGTCTTTCAACTTCATTTTGACTCAAATAATTTTTCTTTATAATATTTAACATGTCTAAGAGGGTCATTCATAGACGCCATTGACTCAATTGACTTGTAGACTCAATGAGAAGCCCTAAAAGAACTTAATAGATGCTTGGCCTAAAAATAATTTTCCCTTGAGCATGAAACACATGCCACAAGAATAAAAATAATAAACTTATTTTTATATTTTCATTAAATACATAAAATCATGATTACATATGTCATTATGAAGAGTGAACCTAGTTACATATTTCAACACTCCATCTTAACTAGGGAGGTATTCATAATCCATACAAAATACTTGGACATTCTCAATATGAATAATTCTCATAAGAAGAGTCATATTGGTAACCATTCTTCTTAGCATCATATCATCCAACATTGTCACATAGAAAGGCCTTGACTAGCAACTCTATATCTCAGCAAAATTAGAGCACAATGTTGGTGAGACCAATGACTTATAGACACCATCATCATTATCTATCAAGGCACGTACCTCACCCGGGTGTTCACAGGGTATGTCCTCCCAAGACTATTCTTTCCTCAAAGAATATTGGTCCTCTATGAATACTCTTATCTTGGAGGCCCTATCTCATCCTCAAATATTATCAGATGCTAGATGCTTACCTAATCCTCCATTCTTTCTTCAAAATTGAAGACAAAAATTATGTGTATATCTCTCCCTCTAAAGGGAGGATATACCCATTCCTATGAAGGAATATAACCATACATATAAATGGAATGTACCCAAGCTCCCTCTTATATAGGGACTTGTGGGGCTCATTATTTTGATGTCATGAAGTTCATTTTCAACATTATTTTTATAGTGGAATGATCCTTCTTGCATATAAGCATTGCTTCATTTCCTTAGCTTATGACTGAAACATGAAACATGTAGTATGTGAAGAATCACTTACATATTAGTGAAGTTCTTGTTGAATTCATTTTAGTGCTTTCCATAGCCAAGCTTTCCTCAATGCCTTAGAGGCTTTCCCAGTGCTTTCCAAAGCTTCTCAATGATGCTCCAAAAGAGATATGCATAAACAAAAATATTCAAATGCATCAAAGAATATTGTATAAAATAAAAGTTAAATGAAGTTATTAACTTAACATACATGATATAGTTGAATCAATAATGAGTTATAAACCATGTGAGTGATCAAGGAATCTCACGAATAAAATAAAAATACATGCAATTAGGAAATAATAATTTCTTTGTATTGAACTCAAAAGAGAACAAGCTTATAAGTTGGTTGCCTTGATGTCACAAGCCTCTTCCAATGATATCGGACTTTCTCCTTAGATGACAATCATTATAGCCCTATTTCAGTAGCATAAGTATACCTTTAGTGGTCCCCCCAACCCTCTGGTGTGTTTGATTTATAGGCTAAGAGGAGGAGGTTTGAGATCCTCTTCCTAAGCGATGAGATCATCAAAAGTTGGGATTAGGGATCCACAAGGAGATGGAATTAGCTCCATGAACAGAGGGATCATGGTTGAGTAAAGCATCAATTCGAAGCTTTCAATTGGGAAAGATTTGCCTAACAAAGCTTCTAGTTTTTTTTTTTTTTTTTAATTTATTTTTAACTCTATTGAGTCATGTGCATAGTCCATAATGGAAGAGAAAGTGCACTTTTTCTTTGAATTTAATGGTAAAGTGTGCATATGCACATAAATTAGCAATGGAACTATGCAGGTACTCAAAAATATGTTTTTGTACCTTGTAATCTAGAATCCTCATTCTCTTTGGGATTGTTTAGATTCTAGCCTTGTAGGGGATTGCTTTAGAACACTTTTATGGATAGAAAAAGATCCATATTGAAGGTCATTTTCCTAATGGTGAAAAAATGACATGTAATAGATTGCTCCCTAAGTGAAAATTCAGAAAATATGTTTGAGGACTGAAGAACTTTATGATGCCAAAGTTCGAATTAGAGACCATGGTTGGAGACCTGAAGCAATCAATTAAGGGTTACAATACAATATATAATTGTCAATGAGGTATGAATACCCATAATGAGAGCATAAATATATCAATGAATTAGTATGGAAATACATTTGAAGATCTATATCAATAGAGGACACATTATGGACACATCCTTCAAATATGGATCTATCTGTACAATCATGAATATATAACTTCACGCAACCTGGATAGATGAAACTAGATCCAAGGTCTTGATCTCCATCTCTATTGATCCATAGCATGAATATAACCATGTGAGTGAATGTCTCGAAGTCGAACATGGTAGAAACCAATTGATTACCAGTTAATGATGTGAAATAATGAAAATGGTTCTCAAGGTACTTCTAGTACAATATATGAAGTGCAAAAATATGTCTTGAATTTGAACACTCATAGAATCATTCAATCGAAGGTCAATGATGAGAACCTATCATCGAAGGAGAGAAACCTTCCATTAGAGCAAGCAAGCTCCAAGGTATTGAAGAAGGTTTCTAGATTAAACTCCTATATAGTGAGATGAAATTGATAGGAAGAGACCTATCACAAGAGGGAATAAGACATGGAAATCATGTCAATTTTTGAAGAACAAATTTGGAGTAATTCAGGATTGAATCAGGGATGGCCGATGCGATTAAGGGCTACAAATTTCAAAGTAATTTGATTGAGGTTGGACTTCTCTTGAACATATTGGAAACATGACATTTGACTCAAAAATAATGCCTAAAACCAAATCAATACTTTCAATGAGGTATGATTAGTTGTGAGACAAACAGATTTCCCAACCCAAACACAAATGTGACGAAGTGTCATGTTGAAGAGTGACATAGTGCTTTTTTACAATACGAAAACAAATGTTTATTTCCAATTCCTCCCCACCATTACTGGAAAGTAACTCTTTATTTTTGTGAAATATTGAGGAGGATGGCATATGCTTTTCCGTTAATCTCATCCTTCAAATGAGTCCTTTTGATTACTTTTAACAAACCATAGGAAGGAGTGGTTTGTTCTTGTCATGCTTGATGAGTCCTACACTATTTATGTTTTACGAGTCCAACGAGGGGGTAACTCTACGTCATTTTCACGTTTAAAGATTTTGAAAAGACACGAAAAGAAAATGAGTTCAACTCTTTCAACATAAATTTTAATGAGCCCAAGGAAAGTAAATCTCAGTGTTTTTCATTTTTAGGGAGTGAGGAGAAAAACATAAGTAGACTCCAAAGTGCCCTTTTTCTTAAATTTAGTCTCTCAAGCCCAGAAAAGGGTAAAATAATGCAGGAGAGAACTCTATTGACCATTATTAATGAACGTATAAATTTTTTGTAAATATTCCACACGTTTTATAAAAGGGGTAAACTTATATCAAGTAGATATTATTTTTACTTTAATGAGTTCGAAATAAACAAGCATAATCGATAATCTTTTCATGTTTCGAGAGTTAGAAAAGAGCTTAAATATAAATTTAGTATTTTGCTTTTTCGTAAGATTTAACGAGTTCGAAAAAGTGATAAAAATGTACTCATCATAAAATTTAAAGATTCATTTCATAATTAAACCTATGTTCTACACATTTAGACTCAAAAAATTATTGTAAATGCTCCAAAAACATAGTGAAAACATTAAAATTTGAATTTTCGGAAGCTAAAGATAGAAAATAATATTTTAATTGGACTAAAATGATTATAAAATTCCAAAAAGTAAAAAGATTTTACCATTTGAGAGCCATTGAGAGTGCATTTATACTAAAAACTTCAGAGGTGGATTCTGACCAAACCGAAGGACCAAATCACGAACCACTTTCTCCAGGTAAGAGATATTTCCATTATATTCATTTTGATTGCTTTTATTTTTCATTTCACTATAAATCTAGTGTTTTTGAGGGGTTTTTATGAATTTAAATTTAGCCTTAGTGTGCGCAGTTATTCCTCATCAGGTCCACGCATGTTGACCCTTTTTGTTCACTAAAAAATGCAATTTGCATAGGTTTTCACACGGGAACCATGTAAATTCACTCTATTTGTAAAGGAGGGTCATGCACAACATTGAGGATTTTAAAAATATTAATAAAACTCCCAAAAACTGTTGCAAATTTTATTTCATTCTTTTCTAATCATCCTCCATGCTTATTTTCAGGGTTTTGAATTGAAAAAATGGAATGGATTGAGAGAGAACATGAAGATCAAGATGCCACAACTTTAAATAACCCATAAACACTATAGGCTTTGAGGGATTTTTCTCTATACAATTTTTTCATGATCCTAAATATGAAGGCTTAGCTAGATTTGCTGACATGGATCGTAAGAACATGGAATGTTCAGGAACAATGTTTCTAGACTCGAGACCACAAACTTACGATAGATGTAGATGAAATTTATTTCCTGGCTGGGCTTTCATGACATGGGGTCGATATTTATTTCTATGGGCACAAACGAAGTGGAGAAACAACAAAAACTTGCCTACAACAACATTGTTTTGGAGGGTCCCGTCTCAAAGATGGATGGATTGAAATCAAAACTATCAAGAGGCTATTGTTGAGGACCATTTATTTCATTATTGCATGATTATGTGGAAGTGCAACACTTCATTTTCTCACTAAGGCTCAAATGAAAATTTCTATGGAGTGTTCGTAGCCTAGCATTTTCAACTGGTGTGAAGGGTTTGTTGAAATTTTAGCGGGCAACTGACTAGAGTAAAAAATGGAAACCTCATAAACTTTGGGTATGGTGCCATCGTGATATCATTTCCTCTAGAGAGGATTCCCCTTCTTGCCCCACATATATCTATAGATGTAGGAGGACCTCAAGATCTTGACATGCTATAGTGGGTTACGTTGATGGCATACCACAAAGGTGGTGATAACCCATGTGTAAGATACACTCACATTTTTGGGTGGCTTGAATTATAAATCATCATGATCGAGGACTTCCCGTATGTGGGCATGGATTAAAATGGTGCTCTAGATATCCCATTTCTTGCAAGAATGCAGTGGGGTGAGATAATTAAAAATTTCACATTTTGTTTGTTTTATGTTTTTCAACTTTTTAGTTTTTTGACATCCAAAACTAACTATCTAAAATAATCATGAAGATGTGGGTAGATTAGACCAATAGGATTACATCAATTTTAAATACATGGTGAGAAGCCAACAACTCCTATGGGAGAAAACCTTGATGCAACAAAGGCTTTAAATTGAGTTTGAGCACAACCTAGAGCAGCTGACTTTGGATATCCCAAACGTTGGGATCAACGATTTACCTCTCCAATACCAGATGCATATCATGGGAGTTTCTGGGCCCATAATTCATTTTCTATGACAAGTAGCTTGTGCCATCATCTATTATCATGATGACCATGATTAACTGCTAGTCATAGATATATATTTTATTTTTTGATAAATATCGACATGTTCAGATAATAAAGGCCACGTGGTCTCATATGTCCTGGATGACATTTTGTAAAGCCACACTTTTTACAAACATTTTGATTAATGGAAACTACTACTATTATCTCATTTTATCTTGTATAATATGTGGATGGAAATTATTTTTATATCTTACAGATGTTACAAATGTCAACTTAAAACATATTTAGCCAATGCATCAATTAATGCCTTTAAATGTCTTGGAATGTGTTGATATTCAATGTAATCCAATTCTCTCTCCAAGAGACTAACCTTGAAAAACAATTCTTAACATTGTGCAACTTCTTACAAAATAGACACTGTTTAAATGTAATACTATGAGTTGAGGAACTACCCTAATGGTCAATTGATGAATACCAAATGAAATGGCATCAAAAAGTAGCTCAATAACTACACTATATTCTACAATGTTATTTAGTTTTTGACCAAGGCATATTCCATGAATACTAAATAACTCATCAGTGCGTGAATAAATAGATGAATTTTTCAAAGACAAATTCTGAGTACTATGACTAGCACCATCAGCAAAGTTAATGTAAGTTTGAGGGAGTTTCAAAATTTTAAAATCAAGTGTAGCACAAGATAAGTAGGAGAAGTAGCAGAAAATTGTAGAAAGATGCTAAAATTGTCAAACACAAAACATGATCCATCAATTTACAATGTACCCATGCAGAGGCACATGCCCCCCGATATTTGTTTGATCTTCTTAAATAAATGACAAGTTACCAATAGGCAGATGAAATTAAGGTTCATTGATAAAATAAAATGAAAGACTTGATTTAGAGGGGGATTTGTTTCATTTTTAATGAGATTGAGACAGAACTATACTCATTAATTTCATAGGCTAGTTTCCTTTTTATGCGAGATTGAAACAAAAATAACTATTCTTAGACTTTGTTTCATTTTTTAGTGAGGTTGACATAACAAAGAACCATCCTCATAAGAACTTGTTTCATTTTTTAATGAAGTTGACTGTTATGTACCTAGGGGGGGTAATATGGGGTACCGAGGGAGGTACCCAAGGTAATGATCTAATAATGGGATGGGCCATAGCAATAAATAAGGTGGTTAACCCATGTCATGTAAGGGACCACAAGTAGTTAATAATAATGTAATGGGCCCATGGTATTAGTTGATGGTATGAGTAAACCATGGTATTGATGCATGGTATTGTATGAATGAGGCCTATATAGAGGCTAGAGACTCCACATG